>JAJTUV010001659.1:0-295472 GCA_021653895.1 Mastomys natalensis | reverse complement strand
TATATGAGTTTATTTTTCATCAATTTTCTATATTTTTCAAATGTTTTCACGCCTTTTTTATACAGTTTTTTCAAAATTATCAATTTTTTCCGTACAAGTTTTTTTTTCAAAATTTTCTCAAAAACACACTCTATTTTATAAGAAATGTTGTCTATTCCATTCTTCAATTTCACCACTTAAAATTATTTAAAGACAGTTAAATTTTTCTAATTTTTTTCTTTTTTCACATTTACTCAAGTCTTTCTTACTATGTCATAATTTATCTAATTTCTAAATAGTTATCAATTTTTAGCTTATATTTTTCAGTAAAAATGCATTTAAATTTCAAACACTTTTTCAATGCCCTATTTAATTGCAGAATTTTCGAAAATTTATTTTCAATGTCTAATAAATTTTTTCCCATGTAAATCGCAATTTCATAGAAAAATTTTTTTAAAAAAAAAAATTTTTCCTAATTTTTTTTTTGTTTTGTCACACTTTATTCAAATTTTTTTTATGTTAATTGTTTTACTAATTTTTGTAAGAACAAATTTTTTAACATTTTTTTTTTTCTGAACTGCATTTATGATTTCAAACTTTTTTTCAGTACACCTATTTAAATTTAAAGAAATTTTTCTGAAATCAAATTCAACTTCAAAGTAATTTTTTTCCAGTCAGTCTTAAATTTTTTTAGGAATTTTTTTAAAAAAATTTTGAAAAATTTTTTTTTTTATTTTTGGGTTGGTTTGGGTATTATGTGATTATAGTGGTCAGTTGTTCAGGTGTGTGAGGATAAGAATGTTTAAAAGGGGAATGTAATAAATTGGAGGAAATGAATAAGGTTTTGGATTCAGGTTATATGGGTTTTATTGAGAATGGGAGGGGGTTTATGATATGATGGTGAGATGTGCAAAGTTTATTATGGGTGTAGGTGTTTTTAGTGGGTTTGTGGAGTATTTGGGATGTGGGGGGGTGGTGTTGATAGTGGCAGTAGGTATATGGGGACATTCTGCGATGGAAAGAAGGAAGGAAGTATGCAAGATAGAGAAGTTTATGAAAGTAAGGAAGTTATACAAGAGATAGAAAGAATGAAAGAAAGATAAGAAAGAGATAAAATGAAGTTAGCCTAGAAAGGCGGAAAATTATGGCGTGTAAAGATTTGTCCTCGAGCTAATGCGAATACTTCATATATATATTATATATTTGATCAAAATTTACTATCTTAACTTAATTTTCTATCACTAGTTTTTTAAAAAATATCTTTCAAAATTAATCACAAATTTTTGCTATGCACATATTCAATTTTATCAGAAATTATCAGTTAATCACAACCATTATCATAAGAACAATATTCTAATTCATTCCTCATTTTTTCTAAATTTAGCTCAAACTGTTTTCAAATTTTACCTACATTGTTTTTGTTTTGAGTCATCATATTAATCAAATTCTTAAATGCATCACATAGTTATTGTCATCAATTATCTAGAGTTTATCTGTGCCTTTTATAACCTATCTTGTTTTCCAGCAATGTCTTCAAAAATCCGGCAACTTGATTAACTGCCCTTTTTTTCTTTAGATGGTTTTCTTTCGTATTTTTGGGTGTTATTGTTATGATGGAAATTTCATTAGTGGATAACACAATTTCATCATAAAATTTAACATAAATCTAATATAATTTCTTAGGAAATATTTCCATGTCAACCTTTAAGGTCTGGCTGTAAGTACTTATTTAAAAAAGAGTTTTTCAACATTATTTCCCTGTAAGTTTTAGATCTGTTTGTGCTCATCATTTAAATATCATAGTCTTTCTTATATGAGTTAATTTTCATTAATTTTTCTATAATTCTCATAATGTTTTCACGACCTTTTTATAACACGTTATCTTCAAACAATTATCAATTTTTTCCATAGTACAATAGTTTATTTTCTAAATTGTTCTTCTAAAACACACTCAATTTTATATAGAAATTGTTGTCTATTACCATTCTTCAGATTTCACCACTTAGAATTATATATAAGACAGTTTCAAATTTTTTTCCTAATTTTTTCTGTTTTGTCCCTCATTTTACTCAAGAACTTTCTTATCTAACTCATATATTAATATCTAATCTTTCTAAATTAGCTTATCTGGAATTTTAGCATTCAAGTATTTTCCATAAGTAATGCATATAAGAATCTAATCCAACACGTTTGTATCGACATCACCAATGTTTAATCTGATCAAAATTTATCCGTAAATTATTGTTTTTCAAGATTCATAATCAAGTTGTTCCATGTAAACTCTGTCAAATTCACTAGAAATTTATTGTTTACAATCAAAATTTTTCCTATTTACTTTTTTGTGTTTGTCATCACTTTATGATCAAAATTTCTTATATACTGTATATTGCTTATCAAATTGTTTTGTACAGATATCTGAATTTTTAACATAATTTTTATTTTTGAACAAGCATTTATGATTATTCAAGACATTTTTTTTCATACAAACCTATTTATCAATTTATCAGAAATTTTTTTCTCAGAAACTCAAAATTCAACTTTCATAAGTAATTATTTTCCATGTCATCTTCAAATTTTTTGTAGGAATTATTTAAAAAAATGTTGTAATTTTTTTGTTATTTTTTTATTACATTGGTCCACCATTTTAATTAAAGTTTCGCTTATCATGCTCATATTTAACATTAAATTTTTCTAAAATATATCATAAATTTTAAAACACTATTTATTTTCAACAATGGTTCAAAATTATCCAAATTAATTTTTTCAGAGTAAAAATTCAAGTTTCAGAAATTTTCTGTGAAGTCCTTATTTCAGTTTCGATAATAACTGTCTTCTTTTATTAATTTTCAATTAAGATACTTTTTATAAAAAATGATTTCAATAAAATCCATAACTTTGTGTGTTTGTCATCAATTTTACATCAAAGAAGATCCTTAGATAGAGCCATTTATGTTTATTTCTGTAATTTGTCTATTATTAATCTTTATTGAGTTAGCACTCTTTTCAACATGCCTTTGAAATTTAATTAAAATTATTCAGATTTTTCTTGCACGTTGTTCAATATTTCCAGAAATTTTTCCAGAAATCGACGCATTTCATTTCTTAGTAAAATATTTTCTATGTCAATCTTCAATTTATATAGGAATTATTTTAAATAAACTGGTTTCTCAATTTTTTTTCCTTATCCTTTTTGAGAGTTTACATTCACACCTTAATCAAGCTGAGCTTTATTAGGGGTTATAGTTTTAAAGTTTTCTATCAAATTTGTTCTCTATTTATCTTCAGATTATCACATCATTTGTTTTCTTTTCCACTGAGTCTTGATGATCCAAAATTATCAAGACAACATTGTTTCTGAGCTTATATTCAATTTTCAATCAGATAATTAAGTCTGAAAAGACACATTCGAGTTTTGTAAGAGAAAAGTTTGTTTAAGTGTCAATCTTCACTTTATCTAGGAATTATTTTACAAAATCCGAATCTTGAGAAGTATTATACTTTTTTTCTGTTTGTCTTCATTATAGTCCAAGATCATTTGTTACATATTGTTATATTTTTCTTTATATCCAATTTAGTTCTATATTCCATCTGAGTTCTTCTTATCACTAGATTTTTGACATATGTGTACCCAAATTGGATAAAACACTTCTTTTTTTCGTGGACATATTCCAATTTTATCAGAAATTTTTAAAAATAACATTCAATTTCATAACAAATTTTTCCCATATCAATCTACAATATTTTTTGTCAATTAATTTAAATAGTTTCCAATTTTTTTCTTATATATTTTTTCAGTTTTTATTCATATCTTGCCTATATGCTTTTTCCATTATGTCATAAATTTTCTCCTCATATTTTATTTAGCTTTTATCTCTTCTACTTTTTTTTTTAGCAATGTCCCCATCAAGCTTATCAAACATTTTTTCATGCACAAATTAAATTTTTTAAAAAACCCCATAAATTTCAAAAAAATTATTTTTTTTTTTTTTCATTTTTTTGGATTGTTTTTAAGTTAAATTTTTTCTATTTTTTTCTGTCATTTAATCAAACTTTTCCAATTGATTTTTTAAAATTTTTTTTAATTTTCCAATTTTTCCAGCTGGTTTTTTTTAACAACAAAAATTTCTAAAAATTTTTTAAAAAGGTTTAATTTTTACAAGAAATTTTTTTTAAACTAATTTTATAAAAATTTTTCCCTTGTTTTTTTAATTTTTATTTTTTTAAAAAATTTCTTTTTTTTTATTTTTTAAATGTTATAAAAATTTTTTCAAAATTTTTAGTATTTTTTATCTTTTTTTTTAAAAAAATCTTTTTTAAAAATTTTTATTTTAATTTTACAAAATTTGCCCAAAACCATTAAATAAAAAAATTTCTCATTCTCCAATTTTTAAAAAAGTTTTAAAATTTAAAAAAAATTAATTTTTAAAAATTTTGTTTTTTTTTATTTTTTAAAATTTTTAAATTTGTTTTTACTGTTTTTCCTTCAGATTTCACTATTTATCTTAAGTTTTATCACAAGTAGTTTCACAATGACTTCAATTTTTATTAAACGTATTTTTCCATGCAAAATTCATTGTATCAGGTAATATTACCGAGAATAATAATTCCAATTGCCTAATAGTATTTCCTCATCAATCTTAGATATTTTATTATTTTTTTTTAAAGATTCAAAGATTACACTCTTTTTCTTGTATTTGGTTATGATTGTCATCAAAGTTTTGCTCATTTGTGTGTTTCGTATTTTATTAATCAAATTACAGTATTTTCGCTTAAGTTTTTCACTATTTCATAAAAAATACCTTAAGTTTGAGCAAACATTATTCCAGTGCAAATATTCAATTTTATCGAAATTTTTACCTTAAATTCACCTTCAATTTCATAAAAATTTTTTCTTTGTCATTTTTACAATTTGTTTGTACAAATTGCTTTTAAAAAAGCTTCAACTTTTTTATACAATTTTTGGAACTTTTCATTACCTTAATTAACTTTTCCATGTGTGTTTCATCAGTTTAACAACCAATATTTATTTTTACTTTCATCACTGGTTTTTTTTTCAACATTTTCTTCATTTACTACATTAGTTTCCATACAAATATCGAAATTATATCAGAAAAATCTTTCCAAAATCGTATTCAATTTCAAAAGACGCATTTTCTTTGTCAATTTTCATTTTTTGTAGGATTTATGTTAAAAACGTTCAAAATTTTCATACTTCTTTAATTTGCACTAATCTATTCAGTATTTTTTCTTTCTACGTTTTTACTATTTTTTTCATCATTTCTCACTATCTGAACTTATCCAACTAGTTCTTCAAATTGTCCTTCAATTTTATCAAACTACTTTTTCCATGCAAATATTCAATGTTTTAGCAAAAGTTTACCTAACTCACATTTTAGAAAAAAGGGAATTTTTTTCCAGTCAATCTTCAATTTATTTAGGAAGTGTTCTTTTAAAAAGATTAGAAAATTTCATAAAATTTTGCATTTGTCACAATTTATGGTCAAACTTTTCCCATGTGTTTCCTGTTTTTTGTTCAACAAATTTCCACTATTTATCTAAATTTCTAAATGAATTCAGTTAATTTCACAAACTATGTCAAACAAATTTGCCAAGCAAGTATTCAGTTTTTTTATTTCCGAAAAATCCCTATATCACATTAAATTCATAAACATTGTTCCTTGTAAATTTATTCAAATTTTTAAGAAAAAGGTTTTTATGAATTTCAAGTTTTTCATATTTTTATTGTTAATATTTCATCATTTAATTAAAAATTTTTCAAACTCTGTTGTATATTTCAAACAAGTTTATCTTTAATTTTTGTCATTAGCTTTTTCAACCATTTATCACATTTTAAACAAACTTTTTGTCTATATACTTTTTTCTAGAAATTTTACTTAAATCACAAACAATATAATATAAAGTATTTTACCTTCTCAATTTCAATTTTTAGTGATACTTCTTATAAATATTCAAAATTTTCACATTATTTTGTATTCAAATCATTTTGATAAGTCAATTTTCCATGTGTGTAATGGTATTAATTCATCAAATTTGTCCCACTATTTATCATGATTTGAATCATTTGGTTTTACACAATATCTTCAATTTTATCAAAATTTCAATATCAATTATTCTTAAGACTATTATTTACAAATATTTCCTTTTTCAATCTTTTGTTGTATTTTGATACCATTGTTAAGATTCAAAATTTTCCGGTAAATTTTGCCCATTTTTCAAATTTTTAGAATTTATCTAAATATAAATCACAAGATAGTTTCAAAACTACTTCAATTTCTTTTTAAACAGTTTAATTTTTTATCCATGTAAAATATTCAACATTTTTCAGAAATTTTCCTTTAATCATTCATGTATTCAGAAATTATTTTTTTTCTAGTGAAATTCAATTCTTTTTTTTTTGCGGCAATTGTTTTCTTTTAATAAAAGATTCAACAACTTTATATATTTGTATTTGTGAATTATTTAATCTCACCTTTTATCAAGTGTGATTCTTATTTTTTACATGAACATTTACTATTTATTATTCCTCATTTTTGTCACTAGTTTTTTTTTAAACAATGTCTTCAATTTTATCAAAAATGTTTTTTCCGTGCAAACTATTTTATCAGAAATTTCCTTAAGTCACATTCAATTTCATACGAAATTTTTTTTTTCTGTCATTTTCAATTTTTTGAAATTTCAAGTTTTCCATAAATTTTTGTTTGACATTATTGAATCAAAGTTTTCCAAGTGGTTTTTCAAAATTTTTCATTAAATTTTCACTGTTTCCCTTAATTTCCATCACTAATTTATTCTAAAATCTTTGAATTTTTCAAAACATTTTTTTGGTGCAAATATTCAAGAATCTCAGAAATTTTCTACAAATCACATTCTGTTTTCACACCACACAAAAATTGTCACTTTTAGGATTTTTTTTGAAAAACTCAATATTTGATGACAAGGTTAGATTAGTTTGATCAAACTTTTTCATGAGTGTCTCAATATTTTTTGATTCATCAACATTTACTATGTATCTTGATTGAATCACCAGGGTTTTTTACAACATCTCTTCAATTTTTCAGACATCTTATCCATGAAATACTCATTACATTAGATTTGTCTGTTAATCACATTCAGTTTCAGAAGAATTTTTCCTTTGAACAAAGAAGATTTTTAGGAAACTCAGAGTTTCAAACATTCGATACATTTTTGTCATTAATTTAATCACGACATTTTCAAAGTGTGTTTCCTATTTATTAATCAAATAATCACATAATTACTCGTTTTCATCCTAGTTTTTATTCAAAAATTCTGATTTCACATCAAACTTTTTTTTGTATATATTTCTTTTTTTTAATCACATATATTTCATTAAAAAATTTCTTTCAATATTAAATATTTCAGGAATTTTTAAAAAAGATTCAACAGTTTCATAAAACTTTAGTATTTGTCATTATAGTAATCCAAACTTTTTCCACATATTTTGAATTTTTTATTTTTTCCTTAAATGTTTTCACTATTTATCTTAATTTGCATCACTAGTTTTCTTTCACAATGTCTATCATTTTCAACAGTTTTTCCATGAAAATAATCTATTTTCCCAGAAATTTTCCAGAGATTTGTTTCAAGAAACTTCTTGTTTCAACCGACCATAAAAATTTTAGTAATTCTTAAAAAAAGGTCTAGAACAAAACAAAAACCAAAACCCAACAAAAAATCCACTGTGTGAGTCTTGCATTCCATTAGGCAGAGGAGGTGACTGGTAGAATTATTGAATATCCCTTAAAGTTCACAGGTTTACATACACAAACATCCAACTGACAAACATACAAGCTGTCAATAACAAACCAGTAGGTGCACGGTTTACTGTCCATTCTGCTTAATACTAATGATAGCTATCCACAGTTTTTCCACATGTTAGGTTCAGAATTAATATTTAATAACTTGAATACAAGGAAACACAACCCTTCGGAAGTACTGGAATTTCTCATTGCCATTGGACACTCAAAGGGTCTTTGCTATGAAGAATTTATTATACAGACTTTAGGTCACTACATGAAAGCACATAAAAGAAGGTGTGCGGGTCTGAGTGAGTGAGTGTGTATGTGTCTGTGGGTGTGTACAAGTGCAGTGGTGAAATGGTTGTTATTTCAGAGTCTATCTTCAGAACTAACTTTAAAGCTCTCCAGACTCTGGCTATTCCAACACAAACCTCATTGTTGTTTTCATATGACATAGGTTCAGAGTCACAGGAACATCTCAAAAAGTCTTGTGAACAATGTTTTTTTTTTTTTTTTTATTCTTTTTTTTTTTAGTTTAAGTATCCTTCATTTATTATACAAAGCTCAAAAACTTATTTCCTGTAAATGAGATGTTTTCTACTCTATGTGATAATGGAGATAAGAGGACATCTACTTTATCTAACTCATCTGTGACAAATTATGGAAACTGTTTAACTCATCTATTAACAATAATAACCTTGATTATCTCCTTACAAATTCCTGCAATAACCTTTAGGGCCAAGAAAATCTCTGTAACATGACTAATCACAGTTTTTGTTGAACCACTATGAGTGGCTTTGGATTACTCTCTGCAGCAATAAATTGACTATTTGGGTTTAAAGTTCTTTAACTACTTCGTTGCACCTGTTTACTGCTCACTTCTCATTTTTGTGCTATATTTTAAATAATACCACAATTGTGTCAGGGAATTCCCTCAGTGTTATTGAAGAATAGTTTTATCCCTTCTACCAATACAAACCTTTCTAGTTTTAATTTAAATGCTGAGATCCTTCACTATTTGTTTATAAGAGAATTAGAGCTTGGATGTGGTGGGATCTACTAGGAATCCTTGCCGACTATAATCTTTCTGCCATTAAGGTGTATAAAAGTAGTCCTCAAAAGTACAGGATAGCCAAGCCTAGATAGTGGAAGCCATGACCGCTTAAAGTTTTTTCAAGGCCTGAAAGTTGACACAGACCTCTGACTCCCACTTTGGCCCATCTTCGACAGTTCAAGGCCAGCAAGGTCCAGACCTTGTTTCAAAAGTAATAATCTTACAGATGATAGATAATATACAGACAGACAGATAGAAATGAACAGAGACAGACCGATAGATATATAGATAGATAGATAATAGATAGATAGATAGATAGAATTATATAGAAAAAAATTGAGATATCATGTGAGATGGAGACAAACATAGGTGTTCGCCAGGAGTGAGGGGAAGAGAAATAAATACAACTCCATGATATGTGAATGGAATGAGCTTGGATTGTTTCTGACATAGCTTAAATGCGTTGTTGGGTCTGACTCTTCACTGATATTTGCTTCCCTTGAGACAGACACAGCAAAAAAGTTTTCATGGCATTTTTTTGCGTGGTGCTAGCTCTATCTGACTTCACTGAGGCTGAGTCTGGACTGTCTATTGCATGTTTGTGCCCACTACTGCTCATTTCCTGTTTGCTATTCTGACTCTAACCAAACTTGCTTGTTGGTATAATCCATAAGTGTTTGCCAGTGAAGGATAGAAGAGCAAGCTCTTCCTTTACCGCATATAACTTCTCTCACCCTTCTTTTGCTTCTTTCGTTCAGGATGCTCGGTAAATAGGTAATTAAGTGCAAGGGTCAAAATGTGACGACTGGGGATCCCAGCCGCATTGGAAGTTTTTCTACATTTTGTAGAAAACCACATGCATATCCTCTCCCCGGGGTGATTAACACATCTGGCCCTTTTCATGTGGCTTTTAAGAAGATCCTTCGACATACTTAAAGGAATAGCATCAGCTGTAGGGGAACCCAATGTTTTTTGCAGAGTAGTGAACCTTTAAATATGACTGTATTAAGATGAATAATGGTAAATCAACATGGCTTAATAATTGAATGATGGGTTAGGTGGGGGGTGGGTCGTACCTTAGGATAACACACGACCGTGGGGCCGGGGGGCTGTACTGGACCCAATAAACAACATCATAAAAGAATTTCCCCATCAATAGCCTCGTGCCCTGCTACACTCTTGCTAACCAACACTCAAAAGCACTACATAAATTCTGGATAGAATAACCCTCCAACATGAACACCGCACCACTCCACCCGCAAACACGCATCTCGACCCCTTAAATGGCGTGGCCCTCCATCCCATCACATGGCCGGGCGTACGTTCGTGATTGTTGGTGTTCACACCCCAGCGACGCTCCCGCCAGACCAACATGCGCAGCACTCGCTCGTTCCCCACCACATATTTTCTGCAGTCATTGATAGACTATCTTCCATGTACCGCGTTTGGCAGACATGCATACAACAAGCAGTACTCACCCCATCATCGCAAGAATTATGACAGATACTATAGTAAATATATATAAAAGTATGATATATAATTAATTGAAGAAATACTTTTCTTTTTGATTTCTCCTGTTTACCACACAGGGGAAGTACTAAAGTCTCTTAACTGGGCCAGTAAGAGGTTCAGCATGCGTCCCACGGTTGATCGTAAAATCTCCCTTGATAACCGACACTAATGCTCCCGCGCCGACTCTAGGGCGCTGTGTTCCATAAGGCGAGTACTTCTTTTTTCACACGAGGAGTGTAAAATTAAGAAGAAATCTCACAGTCCCATAAGATGTCAATGATTCCATAAAAAAAATAGATATACACCCTTGACCGCCCAGTGGCTGACTTCAGCATTCCAATCTTATGAAAATGACCTTAAAAAAACAACCTGTAAAATGGAAATACACTCATAACAAGACCTACATCCGGTCCTGCCAAACTTCTAACTAAGATCCCCATGAGATCCCAAAGCTGTGCTATATTCCCAGAAATTACTGTCTTTTTTTTTTACGCCACCGCCCAAGATCACCTATGGATTAGACTCATCAGGCCTAATCGTAGACTTTGTATCCTTTGATCTTTTCAGCTTCAGAAACGTAAACAGATCAATTACCCAGTCTTTGAGGATTCATGCTTTCTTCTTGATGTTTACCATTTAAACACCTTTGCTTTTTTTTCCTTGTTCTTCCATCATAGAATATTTATTGCCCTGTACAGACAGAGAATGGGCCCCTTCCTAATACTTGGGAATGTTGTGCTATGTATCTCACTATTGAGAAATTTTTTCTGGTTTGATAATTGATTTACCGAAAAAGAAGTGGTGTGTGCAATGCTCAATGGCAATTTACTTACCCAGTAGCCTATCACTTGCTGATATAAGAAGCAATGGAAACAGGAGGTTGATTTGTTAGAATCAATGTCAGGTACGTCCAGTATCGCTCTGTGGGGGGCATTGTTTTTATAAAAGCAAAGGCCAGGAATGAAAGCCCATCATTTCTGTCATTTATTAAGAGCAAATGGAGACTTGGAAGAGAAGGTGGTATTCTTTGAATAGAGGATTCAGAGCAGAGTTTCTATCTGTACAGCAACTTGACATGTGCCAGACGTTCTGACATAGCAGAGGATGCTCATTCTACATCCTGTTTATAACAGTGGGGGCAAAGACAGCTTGACATCTAGATGCTAAAATTAAAATGGAAGAACAAAAAATGAATTGCAAGGCTTGATGAGAAATAGTAATTTTCTGGTACTAAAGAATAGTAGTCTCTTCTTCCACTGACTTGGATGTAGGTAGCTGACATTTTTTATTCAGCTTTGTGTTATCATACATGTATATTATTCATGTATATATCATCATGTAATATCATACATGTATATTATAAACTTTATTTCTTTAAATCCACTAAGACTTCTGTTACAATCCCCTTCTTCAGATCTCCAACTTTCTTCTGTGTCTCCTTGTCCAGTGTATATTCCACTAATTTAAGAGGGAGGGAGAGGCTGGGGAGGTTTGTATACTAAACAAAAAAGCAACTTAATGGTTACACCTACTGAAGAACGTGACATTCATTCCTCCATCACCATTAGCTGTCAAATAGCCCTCTTCATTTATTGTCAGGATTTCTCTTCTTCTTGTGCAGGGTAGCCACAAATTTTCAGTGGTTTCATGAGTCAATCAGCTGTGTCATTCTGGAAGGCAGTTTCAACAGAAAACCAGTGCTTTGATTGTCAATATCTTTGTATTCATTGCAAGCCAGTACAAAACTAGTTTCTCCAATGAAGGCCGACAGTTGCACTTACCTCATAAAAATATCAACATTATAAATACAGTGCTATGCTTGTTCCAGTTTAGGAAAAAACAATAGTAAGTAGGTTCTTCCCAGGCCTCCTGAGACCAGGCACTTGATGAGATTACAGAGCGTGTATGACTTCCTGATGTAATTACTTTATATTTTTTGTTTTGTTTGAAGTTGTAGTTTAATCTACTTATCCCTTCCATTTCTGCCTCAACCTTCTCATATACCCCTCCTTCTTCTTCTCAATTCATGGTCTTATATTAATTACTTGCACTTTTATTTATATTTAACATCTATTTTATTAATTAAACATACAGTGTTCTGCCAGCATGTATTCCTAGCACTTCAGAAGAGGACACCAGATCACATTACAGATGGTTGCGAACACCCATGTGATCTCTGGGATTGAACTCAGACCTCTGGAACTAGCATCTAGACCTCTAAATCTCTGAGCCAACTCTCAACTCCAAAGACCGCAGGCAGACTAGGTAATTTGACAGACCAAAATGAAGAACTAAAGACATCTGGTTGTTTCAATGTAGTATGTGACATATTATTTCCTTTCTCCAAACAGTGTTTCCATCAAATCCACTCCTGACCATGAGGTTGGATAGAGCCAGTTGAGATTTGAAGAAAGAGACCAAATACTCACTTGGACTTTTCTGCTCTTCCAGCTATGCCATAGGAACAAACCCTGATTCATAAACAAGGAAGAGTCGAGGCCGTCACACATTGTTGAGGAAAATGTGTCACCTGTCACATATACTACTTAAAAGAAGCTATATGAATTGCATGTAAAAAGTTGTCTTTTTGTATTCTTTACTTGGCATATGAGATACAAATATAACAAATAAAATAGAAGGAGTATGGTGCCAAATGGTAATTTTGAAAACTATCCCGTGATTTATTTCAATGAATCATGATTGGAAGAATAATTTAGCTCACTATTAAACATTTTTTAGTTTCTTTGAATTAAAAGCATTCCTTAAGTCCAATTCATGATACCAGACACTGTTTCTAGCTGGTTTTTATTTTTATTATCAACATATGCCATTCTGAACAATTGAGAATACAACAACACAGTAATGTTAGCATAAAGACATGGACATAGATCGATAATCATTTCTGAGCTGAGTTTTTTTTTTTTTTTTTAAATAAAATATAGAGAAATACTCAAATGGAGAAGAGTCATGGGGAGAGTGTGACGCCAGAAGCATAGAATCAATCCTGAAGAGCAACAGCTTGGCCAAGTCCTCTCTAAGGAGCTTTTGGGTGTTTGATTTTAGGAATTTCTTATATTAGCTAAATATGTTTAAAGTTTCATTGGTATTTCAGTCTTTGCATTTCAGTGGAAATTGCACATAGGTGCCCTATAACAGAGGTGAGCTGAAGAAAGTCAGAATACTGACAATTTATGACAGCGTGTTGCAAGAGTGATTCAAGTATACAAAAGCACAGAGGAGAGCTTGATTTGTTCTGTTACAACAGGCAGAAAATGGAAAAGCCTAAAATAAAATACAGAATATAATAAACATATCTTAAAGTGAATTTTGTATTAAGAATTGTTTCATCCAGGCATGTACAGAGCTCTCAGCATTAAAGCTGTATGTGAGGTAGTTACTTTATATATAAACATACATTCAGAGTACAATCATCTTAGCGAAATGTTTGTAACTTATATCCACAGGGAAAATATGTGTCCTCTGTGTTCTGCCATACATACTAACTAGCCCCAATACACATCCCAATCTCACAGCTTGTCCTATTATCTTTGTAGTGTGTTTAAAAACTTCTGAGTATGACTACCATCATCCAGAGAATAATAAATGAAATAATATAACTTACTTAGGAAATAACAATTTGATGTAACCCCCCCACAGGGGGGTCAATATATCAGATATCTTCCTATCAATATTAAATATTACATTTCATAATAGAAGCAAAATTACAGTTATGAAGTACAATTACTAACTGGGAAAGAGAAGATGGGGGTAATGGATATATTTTCTAATAATCACATGATGTAATCATTAAAAATATGCAAATCCTGTCAATAAATATACATGTAATTTACTGTTATCCTATATGAACCACACATTATGACACTAAAACTTTTGACACCCAGAGAAATGTATATTCAGACACTTCAATAGGTAAGACCCTAGATTCTTTACACCGTATAATTATGGAATAGATTTTAATATGTTTAAATGACCACATGAATAAGATTAATTCAGAGATAAGTCCCTTACCTCATCCTCACCCCTTCCAGTAAAATGGGCTGCAAATACAAAACACTTACAATTTTCCTGAACACGTGGTTCTTAAATTTCCCATACACCTATGCTTCTCTGTTTTTGTGAAATTCAAGTAGTTTTGGTGTTGGGCATAAATCAGAAAAGTTACAATATTTGGATTACTTTGATGACTATTTCGGCTAAAGTATCTGAAACAGGAGCTTCTTATTAGCTGCTATCTATTTGTAGTTGGTTATAGTAAATCAACTATTATGCTATGGTTACATATGTGTATATACACGTGTATATGCATTAGCAGACATATATGCACTTGTCTCACACAATCTGTGTATCATTACAACTATTATTAGTCCATTACATCTAGGTTGCAATTCTTCTCATAATATAATCTCATAGTCACCAAGGATACAAAGTACATTTTTATTATGTTATTTTTTTTCCCTTACAAAAATTTATTTTTATTTCTTTTTTTTTTTTTCTTTTGCAAATTGGCACGTAACATCTGTACAATGTTTATTGGAATACAATGCAACATTTTGGTGTATCTGTATAATGTATAATGACTAAATTAAGGTAAACTGCACTATCTAGCCCCTAATGCATTGTCCATATTTATTTTTAATATGTCAGCAGTAATTTTCCTATTTGTTCCTTTATCAAATTGGGGTAATATCTACCAATAAAAACATCACAGATTTTCTTTTTAACATACAAGTGTGGATATTCAAAACCCTTTTTCTTCATCTATAGAGATAAGTAAACATTTGTTTATTATTAAATACATTACAATAATATTTTGGTATTTTTTAATTATGTGTCTGAATCTTTTTCTGTAATGGGGTTAGTGCATTTAAGTACAGGTACCCAAAGAATCAAAGCTTTCAAATCTGCTGGAGTTAGTTAAGGTGTATGTGATCTGCGTGTTCCACTCTGAACCAGTTCTTTGTAGAACATACTATACTCATATATTTTTTTTTTTTTGAGAACTCTATTTTATTTTTTTTCCTTATTTTAATTTTAAATTTTTTGCTTATTCCCTTTAATAACCCTCCAGTCACACCCCTCCCACAATCCTTCCCATCCGTCTTTCTGTAACCTCCTCCTCACTGTAACCCCCACCCTGCCACTTTAAGTCTCTGAGAGGCTAGGTGGCATCCTCTCCCAATGATGGCCCAGATGAGGGGCACCCAGCTAGAAGACCAAGACCCCATATACGGGCTGCATGTTTTGATAGCCCCACTCCAGATTTTGAGACCTACATGAAAACCCAAGCATGCATCAAAATAGACCCTCACTCCCTGTGGTGTACAAGATAGACAATGGTAGATGCATTGATAAAATGCCAATCATTACATTGTAAAGTGAAGTTCTACTATAACACACTATCAACTGACTTGCAGACAACGGGTTTGCCCTGATGACGGAGGAGAATGTGAACAAGCAGGTTCCATTAAACCAGTGGTGGATCAGGGTAAACCTTCAAGTTAACGGATAGGCAGAAATTACAAATCCCCCCTCAAAGATGGCGCACGCGAAGCGTAAAGAAAATGCTTTTGCAGTGACTTCCTGTGTGATTATATTGTCCAACGTTTACACTTTCCACCTATGTATCTACCTCCAACAAGTGTGCACTATGCTTAGAGATGTCTCTCTTGCCGTTATCTCCATGGAGCCCCAGCTTAAGAAGCCAGCTCCTGTCAGACAGCTGTAGAGGCTAATCAAGAAAGTCGCCATTCTCCAAAACAGACAGTGTTTAGGAAAACGAATTTGTAACAGGCACTTTAGTTCAAGCCGGCACATAAAATGTTTTTTGTTTCTCAACAAAATTCATGTAAAATAGAATCTGAATTGAGTTCCCTCGTTGCTGCCAAAGGTAAACTTGCAGACTCAAAATTATTCACTTGAGGAAATCAGTTTCAATTGTAAAGAAAAAAAAAACCTACATGTCGAAAATGTCCTTTGGAACTAGAAAAACTCAGAATTTTATCATTATCTCAGTAACAAGGGGCACAGAAGTCTTTGTTTTTTGTTATGTTTGTTGATGGAAATTTTGTTCAGATTCTTATGTGCCAATGAAATAAATCCATTGTTCCTTGGGTAATTAAAATAAAATTTTCCATTGGTTAAAGTAGAAATGTTACAAGGAATTTACTACTTTATTCTATAGACCATGGTTGTAAATGTGACCGCGACTCCCTCAAATTGTTTCATACATGCCATGTGTTCACAATCACTGTTAGATTTATGTTAACCATTCGTGAAGGACACCTGCACTAGAAAGCACTTGATTGGACAACAGTTATTAGTGGCTAAGAGTGCAAAGCAAGACAAAAAAACATACAAATCACAGAGCACAGACATTTTCTATTTTCTTTTTTTAGTATGAGTATTGTCCTCACTTGAACTAATATGGTTATATTATCTAGTGTCTAGGGACCCACTGAGCATCATTCACAGGCATCCAGATATTTTGGGCTGACTGCAAATTAAAACCATGTCTGGTTTATGTACTCTGGAAAGTTTATCTTTCACTGCTATTCCAAGTAAAACAGCTATTGGACCCTTGAAAAATATAGTAGATAAAACTTAAAAGGAGGGATGTCAAGCTTATTGAATCCCAAGAAAGCTGATTTTAGCCTCATTGCTCTAGAGCAGTATTGCCTGAAAAGGTGTTTACCATTAATACACACACCCAAGCTTGACTTAATCAAGTTTAACCATACAGTAAAGACAAATTACGTTACATAAGAAATTTCTTTTGGAACTGTAAAGTAACCAGGGAATGATGATGTAATCACCTCAACCTTACAGTCCTGGGCCTTAGCAAAGGGTTCTTAGCCATGCACAGTAAAATTGCTTGTCTTAGAGCTACAATAGCTATGCATGCCTCCATGGGGTATCCCCCCAAAAATGGGGGTGCAGACTTAGTGTGAGGATAGAAAGGGCATGTTCTTAGTTAGGGTTTTACTACAGTGAATAGACACTATGACCAAAGCAACTCTTACAAGGACAAGCTATTCAATTGGCACTAGGCTTCCAGATTCAGAGGTTCATCCATTATGAAGCAAGGCAATATGTGGCCGATCCATGCAAGCAAAGGGCAGGAAGAGTATGAGAGTTCTACAACTTTCATCTGAAGGCTGCTACAGAATACTGACTCTCCAAACACCTAGGATGAGGGTCTTAAAGAAGCCCACACCCAACAATGACCCACTCTACTGCCAAACAGAGCCAAACCTTCTATTAGTGCCACTCTCTGGGCCAAGCATTTAAAAACCATCACAGCCATATTTACTTAAATAAATATATCATGTTTATGCTCTGTAATTAGAGAAAGGAAGGAAAGAAGCTGGGTGTATGAGACACTGGCTTGCAGTTACTGTTTAGTGGAACTTAGTCTCTAGGTAAAACCGGCACTAAGAAACATCAGTCAAGAGCAAACAATAGAGTGCACAGAGAGTGATTTTGTTTTTCAATAAAATAGAGAAATACTCAAAAGGAGAAAGAGTCAAAATGTGTGACTCCAGAAACATAGAGTCAACCTGAAGAGCTAACAGCTTGGGCCAAGTCCTCTCTAAGGAGCTTTTTATGTGTTGATTATTTAGGAATTTCTTTTATAGCTAAATGATGTTTAAAGTTTCATTGGTATTTAGCTTTGCATTTCAGTTGGAAATGGCAAAAGGTGGCCTCAATAACAGAGGTGAGCTGAAGAAAGTCTGAATACTGACAATTATGACGTGATCTGCAAGAGTGATTCAAGTTATACAAAAGCACAGAGGAGAGCTTGATTTGTTCTGTTACAACAGGGCAGAAATGGAAAGCCTAATTAAAATACAGAATATAATAAACAATCTAAAGTGAATTTTGTATTAGAATTGTTTCTCCAGGGCAGGTACAGAGCTCTCAGCTTTAAAGCTGTATGTGAGGTAGTTACTTTATTTATAAACCAAACATTCTGAGACATTCTTCTTAGCGAAATGTTTGTACTTATATCCTCAGGGAAAATATGTGTCTCTGTGTTCTGCATACATACTAACTAGCCCTCTATACACATCCAATCTCACAGTTTGTCTATTATCTTTGTAGTGTGTTTAAAAACGTCTGGAGTATGACTACCATCATCCAGAGAATTAATAAATGAAATAATGTAACTTACTTAGAAGTAACAATTTGATTGACCCCCACAGGGGGGTCATATATCAGATATATCTTCCATATCAAATATTTATATTACATTTCATAATAGTAGCAAAATTACAGTTATGAAGTAGCAATGAATAACTGGGAAAGATGAAGATGGGTGTAAGGGATTTATTTCTAATAATCACATGTATGTAATCATTTAAATATATGAAAATCCTGTTCAATAAAATACATGTAATTTACTGTTATCCTTTAATGAGCCACACATATGACTCTAAAACTTTTGGACACCAGAGAAGTTGGTACATTCAGAACTTCAAGAGGCACCCTAGATTCTTTTACACGTATATTATGGAATAGATTTTAATATGTTTAAATGATCACATGAATATGATTATTAGAGATAAGTCCCTTACCCTCATCCTCACCCTCTCCAGTAAAAGTGGGCTGCAGCCGGGCGGTGGTGGCGCACGCCTTTAATCCAGCACTTGGGAGGCAGAGGCAGCGGATTTCTGAGTTCGAGGCCAGCCTGGTCTACAGAGTGAGTTCCAGGACAGCCAGGGCTATACAGAGAAACCCTGTCTCGAAAAACCAAAAAAAAAAAAAAAAAGTGGGCTGCAAATACAAACCTCTTACAATTTTCCTGAACACATGGTTCTCAAATTTCCCATACACCTTTGCTTCTCTGTTTTGAAATTCAAGTAGTTTTGGTGTTGGGCACAATCAGAAAGTTACAATTTTTGGTTACCTTTGATGACTATTCGGCTAAAGTAGTCTGAAACAGGAGCTTCTTATTAGCTGCTGTCAGAGAGTTTCTGAGTATCATATATATATATACATATATATACATATATGTATATATATATATGTATGTATTGGCTCTATTTGTATTGGTGTATAGTATAACATTATGCTAGGGTTTTACATATGTGTATGTACACAGTGTATATGCATTTGCAGACATATATGCACTTGTCTCACACAATCTGTGTATCAGTACAATCTATTATTATGTACGTTACATCTTGGGTGCTTCTTCTCAGTATAAATCTCAATAGGCACCAAGGATACAAAGTACATTTTTTATTAATGAGACCTCACTCACTGTGGTGTACAAGATAGACATTGGTAGATGCATTGATAAATGCTAATCATTACATTGTAAAGTGAGAGTGCTACTATACACACTATCAACTGCTTGCAGACAAAGGTTTGCCTCTGATGAGCAGAGAATGTGAACAAGCAGGTTCCATTAAACCAGTGGTGGGTCAGGGTAAGACGCTTCAAGTTAATGGACAGGCAGTAATTACAACTCCACCCCCTCAATGATGGAGCACTGCGAAGCTGTAAAGAAAATGCTTTTGCAGTGACTTCTGTGCGATTATATTGATCCAACGTTTACACCTTCCAACTTTGTTCTACCTTTGTTCTAACCACATCAAGTGTGCACTATGCTTTGAGAATGTCTCTCTTGCCTTATCTTCCATGGAGGAACCCAAGCTTAAGAAGCCAGCTCTGTCAGACAGCTGTATATGCTAATCAAGAATGTTGCCATTCTCCAGAATACAGACAGTGTTTAGGAAAACCGAATTGTACAGGCAGTTTAGTTCAAGCCTGCACATAAAATGTTTTGTTTCTCATCAAAATTCAGTAAAAGAGAATCTTGAATTGAGTTCCTCATGGCTGCGCAAATGAAAACTTGCAGACTCCAAGATATTTTCACTTGAGGAAATCAGTTCAATTGTAAGAAAAAAAAAAACCTACATGTCGAAAATGTCCTTTGGAACTGAGAAAAACTCAAGAATTTTATCATTATCTCAAGTACAAGGGGCAGAAGGTCTTTTGTTGTTGTTTGTTTGTTTGTTTGTTTGTTTGTTGGAAATTTTGTTCAGATTCTATGTGCCAATGAAAGTAAATCCATTGTTTCTTTGGGTATTTAAAATATAATTTTCCATTTGGTTAAAGTAGAAATGTTACAAGGGATGTACTACTTTATTCTATAGTCTTGGTTGTAAATGTGACTGACTCCTCAAATTGTTTTCATACATGCATGTGTTCACAATCACTGTTGAGTTTATGTTAACCCTTCATGAAGGACACTGCACTAGAAAACACTTTGATTGGACAAGCAGTTATTAGTGGCTTAGCAAAGCAAGACAAAAAAAAAAAACCCATACAAATTCACAGAGCAACATTTTCTATTTTCTTTTTTTAGTATGAGTATTGTCCTCACTTGAACTAATATGCTTATTATTATCTAGGGTCTAGGGACCCACTGCATCATTCACAGGGTCTGTCCAGATATTTTGGGGCTGACTGCAAATTAAAACCATGTCTGTTTATGTACTCTGAAAGTTTATCTTCACTGCTATTCCAAGAAAACAGCTATTGGAAACTTGAAATATATAGTAGATAAAACTATAAAATGAGGGATATCAAGCTTATTGATCCCAAGAAAGCTGATTTTAGCCTCATGCTCTAGAGCAGTATTCTGAAAAAAGGTGTTTACCATTAATACACACACCCAAGCTTGACTTAATCATGTTTTAACCCATACAGTATAGACAAATTACGTTACATAAGAAATTTCTTTTAACTGTAAAGTAACACAGGGAATGATGATGTAATCACCTCATCCTTACAGTCTGGGCCTTAGCAAAGGTTACTTAGGCCATGCACAGTAAATTTGCTTGTCCTTATAGCTACAATAGCTATGCATGCCTCCATGGATATCCATGTGCAGACTTTGGTGTGGAGGATTGAAAGGGCATGTCTTAGTTAGGGTTTTACTACTGTGAATAGACAATATGACCAAAGCAACTCTTACAAGGACAACATTCAATTGGCACTGGCCTACAGATTCAGAGGTTCAGTCCATTATTATCAAGGCAAAAATGTGGCAGCATCCATGCAAGCATAGTGCAGGAAGAGTTGAGAGTTCTACATCTTCATCCGAAGGCTGCTAACAGAATACTGACTTCCAAACACCTAGGATGAGGGTCTTAAAGCCCACACCCGCAGTGACACACCTACTCCAACAGAGCCAAACCTTCTAGTAGTGCCATTCTCTGGGCCAAGCATATAAAAATCATCACAGGCCATATTTACTTAAATAAATATATCATGTTTAATGCTCTGTAATTAGAGAGAGGCAGGAAAGAAGTTGGGTGTATGAGTCACTGGCTTGCAGTTACCGTTTATGGAACTTAGTCTAGGTAAAACCAGGCACTAAGAACATCAGTCAGAGAGCAAACAATAGAGTGCACAGAAGTGATAGTCTGATGGCAGGTCCTGCTACAGCTTCTAGCTTCTAGGAGAAAACCATGTTCTTCATTATTCAGAGATGTGTGCTTTAATCATTCTGCCATCATTTGGATGGTGATCTTGAGAATAGACATACAAAGGTTTTAAGCTGTGTCTTTTAGAATGTTTCTTTTAAGAACTGGTCAGTAGAAAGTTGCAAGCCAGTTGTGGTGCCTTACAATATGTCCATAAAAGCCTTAAATACTCCTTTAGATTGATAGAACTAATTTTCCTCCCTTGAATGTGAGTTGCACTTAGCAACCTTTAGATAACATGGCAAAAGGGACAGTGTGGCTCTGCAGACTGCAGACGGCATAAAGCTAGTTGCAGACTGGACAAACAAGTGAGTGAACATTATCTATGTATTGGTTGATCAATTGGTTAATTGATCTTGCCCTGCCCCATTTCTATCCCTGTCCCTGTCTCTCCTTACACTGGAGAATATAGCTACTGTACTATTAGGCACTCAAGCAGCCCTATTAACAGGTTCGTACAGTAAACATCCACCAAAAGATGGAGGCCCCCAGCTAGCCACAAGGATGAGACATGCAGGGATAGCACGTGAGCATTCTGGAGAGTGTGAATCCCCAGCCCCAGCCACACCGTTAGACAGATGGCTGTAGTCTTGAAGGCAATCCTGACTAAATGTGAGACTCTACATCAGAAACACTCACTAACTCCTGATTCTTTATTCTTAGAAACTGCAATAGAAAGAAATCACAGCTTTTGCTATCTATACTCTGCTACATTTTAAGGTAATTCATTATGCAAAAATAGACACTATTAAACCATATGTTTGTCATGGAGCTTGATCACATTTGATCACATTGAATAAATTTACCTCTTCTCTATAATCTTAGAATTCTCATGAAAATGAAGTCAAACAGTAAAATGACTGTATAAAATGATCTTAATTTAATATCATATAATGTTCCTCTTTGTGAAACTACTTTGTAAGTAAAAATAGATCACTATTAATTAAAATGCACAAGCTATTCCATAGGCGTAAAAATGGGAGAGGAAGGAAATGAAGTGAGGATCATTTGCTGGTTAGGGCAGATATAATCCTCTAGAGTATAAGGGAAATAACAGAGAAAAAGTCAAATAACTTGCCTCTTAGCTGTCAGCTACTCACAGAATTTATAAAACTGTCTGTAAGCTTAGTTTTGAATTCACCTCAGATTACTTCTAGATTCAGTTAAGTTTAAATTTACATGTAATATGTCTGAGAAACTAGGCTAAAAAATCAAAGATAAGCAAAACTTTGCCCATGTTCTGGAAGAGTTCAGTGAAATAGAGAGAACTTCAAGGGATAACCTATAAGCACATCAGGCCTATGGTCTACATCGATAACTCTAGAGCACCTGCAAGCTCATACTGGGTCATTTTGGTAGGGTATAAAACTAAGTGTTACCATATAAGGTGTACCCAAAACAAGCTGAAAACTGATCAGCATCCTCTGTGAAACATACAGTGTGTAATGCTGGTGTCCGGGATCATTATGAGGATGATGTCATCTATAACTCATGGAGACTGGCTCTCCATCCATGGAAGCAGCTGAAAGCCTGGTAAATGAGAACAATAAAGCATTTTTGCTTGCCTGAAAGAAAGTTACCTTGACTCTTTCTTGACAGCAGGAAGAGCTGTCTGATTGGGTTCGTGAGTGGCACTAATATCCACTGGCAATGCTGTGATGGAACAGCATGAGTAGACTCAGTAGACGGTGGTGGGGAGACTGATGCCTAGCAACAGCAAAATGAACCATTTACCAAATAAATACTTTTCTTCTTTACCAGCCATTCAATTTCCTGATACCAGAAAAGAATGATTTAGGCGAAAAAGGTAGAAAGTTAATGAGACAAAGGGGATGGAGAAAAAAGAAATATAAAGGAAGGGTAGGAAGGAGATGGATGGTGATGGATGGATGGATTATCCATTGATAAGTGACTAGAATATAGAGGCCCCTTGAGTGAACGTTCAACAGATCTTAGGAAGCGAACTTTGCTATTTTATCCTCAACCAATTTAACCCCAGGTTATTCTCATGGCTCTCGGGCTTTATATCCAAAGCATTGGTCAACCATATCAAATGTTTTCTTCAGAATTGTGAGCTGACAGTGCCACATTTATCCACATTCTAAGCCTTTTCCAGCCTGCAAGTATTCCTTCTCCTTTGGAATCATGAATGATGCAAGTAGTAGGAGACATATCTTCACTATGTCCCCAGGTAAGGTACCTTCTCTTTCCGAGGTCACGTTCTTGTGCCACACAGTGCTATGTGGAGGCTAATGTGAGGTCTGCTAGTCAACTCTGAACCTTTCTGATATGTTACTCTAAACCTGTCTACTCTAGTCTAAAGCAGAAACTCTTAAATTGAAATATGTTTCAACATTACCCACAGAGTCCTACTTTGCATTTCTAACCAGTGTCCAGGAGCTGTTGGCCTTTAATATTACTATCAAATTACAAATTACTGTCACTAGCCTTAGAAATGAGATTTTTCTGTGCTTCTGCTTAGACACCTACTGTGTTCTTTCCACCAAATGCTAAGGATCACAAGGAATACCCCTATCTACTGTTCTCAGAGACCATAATGTGTGGCTGCTGATTGTGATGGTAAAGATGACTGTAATAAACCATAGTTTGTTTATTGTATAATCATTTACTGGCAGGTGCCAGGCACTGGGCTACAGCCTTTTGCACATATTTATTTAACTCTCACAAGAGCTAAAAATGTAAGTGCTATTATTAGCTCACATTATAGATGCTGAAACTGAGAATTATAGGTATTAGATGCTCACTAGATAAAAGTTAAAGTTTAAAGGCAAACTTCAAATATCTGTTCTGAAAGGGGCTTCTCCTCTTCTTCCTTCTCCTCCTCCTCCTCCTTCTCCACCTCTTCCTCCTCTTTCTCTTCCTCCTCCTCCCCTGTTCCTTCTTATCTTCCTCCTCTCCTTCACATCTTCCTTCTCCTCTTCTTCATCATCTTCTCTTTTCCTCCTGGTTTCCTCCTCCCCTCCTCCCCTCCTCCTCCTCTTCTTCCTCTCCACTCCACTCTCAGAAACTAGGAAAATTTCCTTAACTTACTTTATTTTTCTTGTCAAATGTATTAGTAAAGCAACCCCTTCTTAGCACCAAATATGTAGTGTTTGTAAGTACTGTTCTAGAGTCAATAATTCATTAGCCAGAGACATTGTACAAGGAACTATGTTGGGGAAAAACCTCATTAAATGTGATAAGTGTTATTTAGAAAGTAGGGTGATATTTCCAGAACTGAGAAAAGGGCTGTATTTGGCTAGTCAAAAACAGTTCTCCTGGGGAAGCAATAATTATAGTAGGTACTGAATTGATTAGGAGAATGAAGGGAAGGGAGACTATGGAAGCCAAGGAGAAACAAATACAAAAGGGCTGAAATGGGATGAGTTTGACATGGGCAAAGAAGTCAGTGAGCAATGGAGGTATATAGATAGAAGAAGATGCTTTGGGGAAAGAAAACATTGGTTAAGTGATGTGAGAATTGATAGATCAAGATAAATAATTTAGAAATGCTGATTTTATTCTCTTTGCTACAAGATGATGTATATCCAGAGCTTCAGGGGAAGAATGATGACACCAGACTTAAACTATAGAGAGTGAACTGGCAACAAGAAGCCTCCTCCCCCATGATGAGAATGCATAGAAAGCAAAGGGCTATGTGGCTGATATAGTTGTCCATGGCAACAGATGTGGGAAAAGGAAAACAGGAGAAGTGGCCAAACTTTGGATATATTTTTGATACATATACTGCTAATTAATGAATATTAATTATATATATGTATATATATATTAGAATGAGGTGAAAATATAGATAATTTCTGACAAACAGCCACAGGAACTTGCTGATGCACTTGCTAAGGGGAAAAGGGTAAGTTAGGGAACTTGATTTCTCAGATGATGGAATCTCTCTGGAACTGTAAACTGGAATAAATTCTTCCTCTTATAAGTTGCCTTGGTCATGATGTCTTATCACAGCACAGGAAAAGCAGCTAAGTTTCAAGTTTGTGTGATTCTTGGATTAAGGAATAAAAGGAAGTCTTATGGTTACCAGGGTGCAGATGATAGTAATTCTGTGGTTAGGGATAGTTTGGAGATAGGAGGAAGGAGAGCTGAAGGGATTGTCAGCTAACAATTCAAGCATTGACCATTTGGCTTCATTATCCATGTAAATTCCCTGCACACAACTAATGTGGATGAAAAACAGTGAGTGATCAGGGCAAATAAAGCAGCCTGACTTGCAATCTGTAACTGAGCAGCAGAGCAAGGATTTGATATCTTATAACCCAAAGTACAAAAAGTTATGCAGTCTTAGGCACTAGGCTACAGTGTCATCAATGTGATTGCTAACTAATGAATTTCAAGCCTTTTAAAATCTCATCAATGAAAGAAACCATATTTAAAAGTGTGATTGGACACAGACAAATGAACTAAACAGTTCACAAAGCATATTTTATGATATTTTCCTTAATCCCTGGTAAGTCTATGCTGTAACAAGAATTATGTCATTTAGATCTTAAAAGATTTACGTTAAGAAGTTGGTAAATGCTAGAGCCATGATTGCAGTTATCTTAAAATAACTCACTCAATTAGCTTTGGTATGTGCAGAGGGGGCAGAGCGGAGGGATGGGACCACTGTGTGAACGGTGCATAGCTTTTGGCATGCTAACAAGAGCTATAAAGCAGGAATGGAAGATGTCAGCATGCACACACACCACCGCACAGCTGCTGCTTGCAAATTGAAAGAAAAATATTACCAGGCAGGCATCAGCAGAGGTAAAGCAGAATTTTAACACTGCCAAAACCCTAAAGAATAATCAGAATGGAAAGGAAAAAAAGAAATGGGCCGAGGACCATATTTGACTGCAAAAGACCGAAGACATTAAATGATGTATTTAAGCATATTTTGAAAAAAATATCAGAAATAAAATGCTGAATTTAATCACATAGGTGAGCTCCTCCTACAAAATTCAGATACATTCCCTAAAGGCATAGTCTCCTTTGGCCCTAATGTTCATACAAAACAAAGGAAAACTGATTTCTCCATTTTGTTTGCTGGCACATTCACAATCTCTCCTAACACAAGGTCAAAATAGGAGAAAAAAAAACCCTCATCTGTGCATTGACCAGGCAAATGGTGTGAGTTCTAACATCTGTTACACTAGGAGTAGGTATGTAACCTAGCATCACACTCCATTTGTAAAGGGACAAAATATTGATACACACATAGTTTAAATGTTATAAAGATGACGGGGGCTAATACAGGTGATGTACACATAGCAAAGCACTCAACAAACAATATTTATTTCTACATCCTGCCCTGTATGATATGTGGGAAAGTACAAAGAAAGTAAAATCCACACCTAATGTGAAGCAAGATAATGTAAAAAGTCAAGCCAAGACTAGAGAGATGATCCAACAAGAGAAGTGCTTGATGTCCAAGTGTGGATCCCAGGAACCGAGACAAAGCTCGACATAGTAGTGTGTACATCTTATGTAAATCCTAGAAACACAGCAGCAATAGGGAAAGCAAAGACCAGAATGTTTTTTGAAGCTCACAGGCCAACTAGCCTGCGGAACACAGAAACTAACAGAAGACCCTCATTCAAATAACATAAAAGACGAGGATTATAACCTGAGGTTGTCCTCCCACCACTCTATATGCACCAGGATACACACACACACACACACACACACACACACACACACAGGCACAGGGGGAGATTTAAGTCAACATAGATTGAGATCAAACAGTGTTAGAATTCAGGAAAAGAAGCAATATCATGTGGGGGGAGCACTTATTAGGAATGGTTCAAAGAGAATAGGCAAGAGCAAGAAACATAAGGAAAACAATGCTACCCTGTCTGCCTGTTGTAGCAGCCATTGTAGTGATGGCATTCAGCTGAACCCAGTCACAGCCCCACCGAGTCTTTCGTGTTCCCTCATTCAGAAGTATAGAACTAGAATGGAGGAAAGTCAGCCCAGTGGTTCAATCCCTCAAAGTACTCAGAAGTTAGCTGAGTGCCGTCACATGAATGTTCTAAAAAATCACATCTTTGTTTCTTAAGATGAGCAGCAGAGTTTCAGGAAAATTTTCCCTTTTAGAGTATTGATTCCTAGCCGTTGAACTGATTTTTAGTTTCCAATTGGGAAAATGACCACTTGGGAATTCCTCTTGTGGAAATGCCTTAACATGATTTTTGGTCTATCATGCTTGATATCATTTCCTCAATTGTTGGGACAATACAGATATTTTTAATTAAAATCCATCCATACCAAATATTTATTATATCAGTTGCTATAATATTTTTGTGAGAAATGAAATGCTTTACTCATGAAATGTGCTTTTCTCTTATGTTTCTATTTTTTATCATTTTTATCACATTATCTTACAAGTCAAGTCATTATAGCCACATATTCTGCACATGCTCCTATACATTAATGAATGGGCTTTTATTATTACTTTCCAGTCTCCTTCTGTTACTATTTTTGTATGCTTTTGTGTTCTTCTTCATCTGCCTATCATAAACAAATACCTGTTTTTCCTAATTATACTACTTAGGATTATGTCATGGTTCCATGACTTTGTGACAAAGACAAAAGATCACTCACTGTCTGCTGACAGACCAGAAACTCCATCTAGTATCCACATTTTTCAGTCATCTTTTGACTTTCTGTGTTTTATTTCTCCTCAGCTGGTTCCTTAAAGACAATACCTCTAAGAGTTCCCAGAATGGTCTAGTACATTTGTCTCTGAGGCAGTCTTGACATATTTATGCAAGACTGCATACAGCATATTGGATTCAAAATTAAAGTTTTCAATACAAGGGAAGATATATCACTACAGTCACCCGGAATTCCTTCAACAACCAACAAATCCATTACCATATTTTAAAGCCATAGAAGGTTAAGACTAGAACAAACTGAGTAACTCTTAAAGACAAACAAGATAATATTTTATTTGACTCAAATTGATAAATGTTTTGTTCTCATCTTTTCGTATAGCTGAATGGCTCTCAGATTTATAGTATGTGAGAGTCACTGTGTATTCCTAGTGGTATAAAAGATTTTCCTGGTTAGGTTGGAATAGGTTTTTTTCTTTGATTTTAGAAAAAAATGCCTCTCTCCTTGTCCTTTCCATTCCCATCCCTATGGTCCACACATGAGACTTTTTGCACCTTGATTTGAGGTCTTCTGTTGGTGGTCCTAAAACATGAATCATGCATGTGATCTCCATCCATGAAGTATGTTGGCCCTGTGGAACTGGTAGGATCTCATACATGTGGCAGCTTTCCGATCACTGACCTTGCTCACCTTTTCATCAAGAGATTCCTGCTTTATGTCCAAATGCTCTTTCTGTGTGTTGACTTTCAGATCCAACACTGGGGGCTTGTGGGTCCCCTGTTCCGGAGGGCATCCTACGACGATCTTCGATCTTCAGCCGGTCTGGTGCAGGGTTCTGGGCCAATGAGACAGAGTGCGAGCAGGAAGGGGAGATCACCTGCCTCCGCCACTGCCTCTGCTCCCCCACTGTTGCTGCCTGGTTGCTCCCAGGTGCTACACCTGTCTCTGTGCACTGAGCTTGCCCAGGTTGGGCTGATAAAAAGCTGGCTAGCTGGCAAGGAGGCAGCTTGGTGTCCCAGGCAGGTTCCGGGAGAGCAGATCTCTTCCCAAGTGTTACAGCTCTTGCAACAGAAACTCTCAGACACCAGGATGATTCTCGAACACACCTTTACTTCTCCTGAATAGAGTCCTTATATACAGTTTCAGGATGGGTTAGGGTCTGGCAGCAGATAACACCTATTGGCTTAGTCTGAGAGCTTGGAGATACCTCATCTACATGTGGGAGAGCCTGAGGCACTGTTGCTTGTGACTGATGGCCATAGACCTCTCTGTGGGAGGGGCTGTGGAGGGCTGAAGCTAAATGAAAAGAACTAGAGCCCGGGAGCAGAGCCCAACACCTGCCATCTGATAAAGGTCCGGGGTTGGAGGCCTGTGCTTGACCAGGCACCCAGCTGCTTCTCACAGCCCACCACCCCACAGGGACTTGCCCTTTTCCTGTTAGTACCCATAGAGAAACCATGGGGCCAGTTCTATTTGCTGACCTTTGACAGTCCAGGTCTTCCATTTGATTCAGAAGTACACATTTCTAACTTCTCCTCATGTTTGGAGTTTTTAGAAAAGAAAACATGTACACCTAAGACAGTCTCAGTCTTGCTTATGAAATAAAAAAAGGGGGAGAGGCGGAGAGCTTTTGGGGCTTCTTGGAAGTAATCTGACAGGGACCAAGGACAAGGAAGTGGGCTTCAGGCAGGAATCTGACATTAGGTTAGAACAAAGAAGTAATTTCAGGCAGAAATCCAAATCTTAAACTAGAACAAAGAATTAATTTCAGAATCTAAATCTTAGGCTAGAACAAGGAGGTAGGCTTCACACATCAAAACGACTTTGGGCTAGGACAGGGAAGTTGGCTCAGATATTTTGGTCATCCTGATAAGCCCTTAGAAACAGTGATCACAGAACTTTGTTTATTGTCTTGCTTGTTTCTTGACTATTTGCATCTATTGTATTGTTAGTTTCTCAACCTAGAACTGACCTTAATACTTACATGCAATTAAAATGGTATAAAAGCAAAAAGGAGGAGAGGGGATGGAATGGGGGCGTTCTAGGGAGGGGAAATGGGGAAAAGAGATGACATCTGAAATGTAAATAAATATCCAATATAAAAAGTTATATTCCTTGATCCATAGGCTACACAAAGTTAAACTCTTAGTAACAACAAGAGCCCCTGTTAGCAGGAGATAATGACACTTTGTGTTCTAATCCTGATCTGTTTAGATAATCTTCTGTGAGAAGGAGTCAAGCTTCTCTCACCTCAGCCTCCTCAGCTAAAGACAAGTTTTGGTGATGACTAATAAGGGCCCGGGATGGAGGATGTACACCCATGATCAAGGTTACAGGGATTTATTTTTCAATGTCAAAATTTAATCTTCTCCTCATTTTAGGCTATGAAAAAAGGTGAGGATGGAAGAGATAGGTTTTTTTCTTCATTTTCTTCAGAATTTTCTAAAAATTTCAAAATCTTCAAATTGAAATATAATGTAAATCTTTTTTAGATTCCAGTTGGAAAAACTTAAATTTCTTTTTTCGATGTGTACAAAATTAGCCACATAATACATTCTAGAAATATTTCCTCCAATGAATATTGAATCTTTTGAGTGTGAAACAAGAAAGTAGAACTGCATTAACTACAAAAAGACCAGGGGAACCTTTCGGCTGCTACAACTAAGTTAATTGGAGAGAGACAATGGATTTGGTTGAACTAAAATACGTACACATGGGATTCAAGTTCAGATTCTTATTGTAATACAAAAAGCAGTGAAGTAATTTATAGTTAAAATTAATTTCAGCAATAGTAGTTAAACTTTCATTAGCTCTTTCGTTTCTTTTAGAACATTCTGGTATTTTATTTCTTTGTACTTTAAGCACTCAGAAACTTATATGCTGATTCATTACAAATTAAGCATGAAATAGGTAGTATGGTCTTATATATTAAATCATTTTCCAGTGTAGGGAGAAGGTTAAGAATATTATACACTATCCTCTTTAGCTGTAAATTAAATTATTAGTGTGAAAGATGTTATGTTATGGTAAAGGTGTATAAACAGACATACAGCAACTAGCCATTGGTCAGAAAAGCAGAGAATGAGATGGAATCAAAGCACATTTCCTAACATAAACCATGTATGCAGATGCCAACGTGCTGTATCTTGATGAATTTTTTTCTTCCAGGAATCTCCACCAAAATGGTATCACTTCTTTTGGTTAAGAAGCTAACAGATATAACAGAAAGGAAGCTAACAGGTTTTTTCTGCAAAGGCAGATGAGTAAAATCTTTTAAAGTTATTTAATCCATTTAGATAAGAATTTTGGATCTGCTGTTCATATCAGATGGCAGTGTTCCAGGCAGAATGTTCCCAGTAAGTCCCCTTCCTTGTCAAAGGCATCACTACACTGAACTCATCCTGTTTTAGCTTCTTTTCTGTTGCTGATAAAATACTCTGACAAAAGCAACTTAAGGGAGAAGAGGGTTATTCTGCTCACAATTCCAGAGGAAGACAACATGGCAGAGGTTTAACGTTTGCTGACCCAGGAGACAGAACACAAGCGGTAAGTAGAATAGAGATATACAGCCTCACGACCCACCTACAAGGTCTACTTGCTCCTAGGTTCCAAAACCTTCCCAAACAATGCTGCCAGCCCCAGTACAAATGTTCAGGATGATGAACCTATTGGCAGGCATTTCACATCCAAACATAACATGTCCCCTAGGCAGGAATATTCTGCTTCTGAGGTGGTGATGAAATGATTAGTTCTGGGTCTGCCCAATGAGAATGGCATGGTTGTTAATCTAGACTCCACCCCTTGTTGTGTGTGTAAAGTTGAGAAAACTAGGATAATCTTTGAGGGATCAAAATCAATCATCTAGGAAAAGGAGATGATATGTTCACCTTAGAATATTGTTGGGGCTAATTGAAATAAAGAACACAGTTGGGCCCGAGTTGACACTCAGGTACTGTCTCTTTCCCTGTTTATGCAGTATAGCTCACAACTGCGAATAATTAGTTTTTGACTCTATTTAGAGCTAGAAAAAAAAGGTTTAGTTCCTCTTTCTTGTGCTTTTCTTCATTTTGTTCTGTATTTTACATAGTCAACAATGATGTAATCCCCCCCCCTCAACCGCAATTATTGTAACTCTGTAGAGAAATAACGCCATTATTTTGGGAGAGTATCTTTGGTGAACTGGTGTTGATGCTTTCAGGGAACATGTTCCCAAGACTCAATCCCTCTAGATGACCATCAACAACCTATTTCAGAATGTTGTTGGGTATTGAAATAAGGTGGCTTTTAATTTTTCTTTTCCCCTTTCATAATACAAATAGCATTTGCTCAGATTCTTGTATTTATTGCCTTAATGAATTTGACACAATGACCCCATCATTGACAGTGGGCCATCCTTGAAAATATAAATAATCTTTTTAAAGTTTATAGCCTAACTTAAGGCTATAAACTCATCTAACACTTCTAAATATGTTTGTGATTTTCTTACCCTCTTATTCACTCTGTTTTACATAGTGTATCATTTTCAGTTTGTAGATGTTTGGGAGGAGTGAGAGGCATTGTTTCTCTTCCCCTTATCACCTGTTAGCATTGGACTATCTACTCAAGAGACAACAAACTACTCTTTCCATTTCTTTTGTCTCGAGTATGTTTTTCTTTCTTTCTTTCTTTTAAAAATCTTTCCTTTAACTCTTTACAAGTCTTACTTTGTTCTGAGTTTTTAACCTCTCCTCAGACTAATTCCAAAGCATCATCATATCACTGTAGACTCATCTTTAAGGTGTTTTCTCTTTCCTTCTGTTCTTGCTCTTAAAGTCAGATCAACTTAAGTAAATGCTCTCTGTTCCATCCTGGTTTCTCTAACATTACATCTGCTTTGTTCCATAATGAATTTGTGTACTCAAAATTTAAGTATTGAAAATTAAAGTTAAATTCTTCCCTTAGAATTATAGTGTCTTCCTTAGATCTAAATTTAGAATCATGTCTTTCTCAGACTGTCACCAAATTGCAGCCCTAGTAAGCTGCAGATCTGCCTGGTCAATTTGTTGGTATTTATCTCTCACAGTAGACTGTAAGTCCATAAGGACAGAATGCAGAATGTTTGCCTAGCTTAGTTTTCCCAGAAATGGCACAGGACCTAAAAAGAGAGAATGTATTCAGTGGAAATTAGGTGAATACAATTATTTAATAAATACTAGGCTAGTGTTCTCTTGAACTGAGCGTTGTACAGAGCTGAGGTTCTGGCATGCTGTAAACAAACAAACAAAGGAACAAAGACAACACGATAGACAGTTGTCCTTATTGATCTCTAAAAAGTGTCCTTGTCTCACTGGATCCTCAGGCTGCTACTCACACCTCTTAATAGCATCTCAATTCTTCTTAAAGCTGCCTGTATAGAGATTCCTAGTCGATGTACTATAGGACTCTGGGTGAAGGCCTCCTCGGTCCTAAGTTCTGCTGTGTTATTCCAGAAAACAAACAAACAAAAAAAAAAAACAAAAAAAACCCAAATGGTTCTGCTCTTGTTTTTATAGACCCAGAGGACATGCCCCTTCCCTAGTGGCCATAGTGTGGTTAAGGCAATTTCTCTTGTGGAAAAGAAGTGCTTTTGCTACATGTTTCCCATAACTTCAGGAAGATACTGGCTTCTTTCATCAAAACTATGACACAGAGGTGGAATGATTAATGAGATAATGCTTGCAAAGTGTTGCCCTTCGCCTAGAGAAAAGAAGAAACATAAATAAGACACCAGAAATCCTTCCTTTTAAGCATAGCTGTTTTTTCCAATATCAGCATATCAGAAAGTCTATAATAAAACTTAGAAATTACTTGGAAACATTTCCTCAATATTCAAAAATAAATTAGTTTTCTCTCTGTGTTTTTACTTTTACTTTCAAAGTTGGGATTCCTGACCACCATATATCTTACCAAAATGTGAATGATAGCAAAATAATAATAATGATAATAATAAATAATTAAAAATAAATAATTAATAAATAAGAAGAAAAGGAAAAGAAAACTGGGCAATGTGAAAGATAAAACTGTACAGTCATCTCTAGGCACCACTACCAACAAAACACAAGCAAATATTTTAATAGTTTTTCTTTCCCACAAAAAATTTTGTGATATCTATATATAGATATATAGATATGTAAAATATCTACCTATAAATGTATACATTATATAAAAAAGCTAGAGAAATGGCTCAGAGGTTAAATCCTTATTGCTCTTGCAGGAACCTGAGGTTTGAGAATCCACACAGTGACTCACAACCATCACAGCTCCAATGGATGGATTCAATGCCCTTTCTGACCTCTGTCAGCACCAGACATGTATATAAAAGTAAAAAAAATTCATGTACATAAAATAAAATGATATGAAAAAAATCAGGTGAATAAATCTCGTAAAGTACTGTGGATAGCTTCATAGAATCTCTCATTTAGTCATAAGCTCTTTTGAATTCAATGAATCTTCACTCTTCTCTCAAATTAGATTTAGTGGGCACATCTGTTGCATAATGTATTGTGATTACACATGACTGCTAAAATTGTTAACAGAAAGATTTTCACATCCCTTGGAATGGCCTCCTTACAGAGAAGTATGTGAATTAGTCACAGTTTGTAAATGCTGGAGCCGTAGTAACTCATTAGAGAGATCAGATAATCATGTCTAGATTTCATACTTCACATTCTGATGGAAAGTAAAGTACCCAGTCTGGGCCCAAGAGCAAACCCAATCTTGTTCCTGTCCTAAATTACTTAATTCAAATAAGTCTTTTGCGCCTTCCTGTGCCCACCTTCTAACACATTGCCCCTTGACAATGTATGTAATATATGATATGACATATGTTATGCATAATAGTTATGCCATTTTACTATATACACCTATCTCTAGATACTTGGTAGATTTGATAGCTGATAGACTATAAACAGAGTTTAGGGGAAGATAAGATAGATAATCTTACTCACATTTGAATGATATAATAAAAATGAAGAAATTAAAGAGCTTGAGAGCGAAGGAGAGAGAGAGAAAGAGAGAGAGAGAGAGAGAGAGAGAGAGAGAGAGAGAGAGAGAGAGAGAGAGAGAGAATACGAATCACTATAGAGAGTGCAAATAGAAGAGAATTTACTACTTTCTTGAGAAACATCACAAGATGTTACGGCCACTGTTGAAAAAGAAAGTTATGACCACAGAATTTATCTTCTCAGCTCAGGAACCCCACCAATCCCTCCATGGCTGGATTGGTCTGTTTCTGTTGTTGGATTTGGGTTTTTTGCTGTTTGGTTTTTCTCCAAGGATTGCATTGGTTTCACAGTTACCTGCATCAGAAATAGATGCTTGGTGCTATCCCCAGCCTTACTCATTCCCATGTCAGGGAACGCATAGCTAGTGTGTCCTAAAGCACAGCTGGAATCCTGGCACACGTAAACCACGGAGCTGTAAAATTTAGTTATCTCCTCTACAATCTAGGGAGGACACCAGCATGTTATATCTCTTCCCTATTAAATAAAACCCACAGTTTTCAAAATGGAGCTCATGTTTAATTGTGCACATCAGTATCTCTGTCTTAACATTAGTTGGGATCACACTCTCTCAAGAATCAATTGCGAAATATCCAATTTATTCCAAAGTCTCTGGTTTAGAAAAGATGAAACAAACTATAAACCATCTCCATGATTTCTCTTCATACTTGCCACTATTTATATTAATCAAATAACTATTTTCAAATTCATGTTTGATGTTAGTTCTCTGGGTGCTTCATATAATGTGGACTCATCTCAGTCACCACCCAAGCAAAGCATTTTTATCTTTAAATGGTCACATTTAAAGCACTTAAATTGCCTTGTGACTTATGCGGTAGCATGATTGACAGTTTCGTATTGGCATTTTATATTTGCTCTGGACTTTTAAGGATTTAGTTATGCTGTCAGTCTTCCCATTTCAGATCCCTCTGATTTTATTATAGCTCGTGTTTGACTGTTAATGAACAAATTGTCTGCCTTGCAGTTTATTTGTTAAGATAAAAAAATGTAGGTAAAGCAGGTAGCACACAATAGATGCACAATAAGAGGTCATTTATATCATTGTTACTATTTTTCAATGAATTAAAATAAAATTTAAGGACAGAACAGAGAGCATATTTAAGACTATGGTTGTATTCAATTAATGCTACTTCAAAAATTATGAACAAATTTGTGGCTTAATATTTTCTGAGCACCAAGATGTTAGGTTTCAGCATTTCTTAAGATATGCAACTATATCAGGACATTAAATTAGATAGCTTATCACTCAGTGACCTGGGAGCCAGTTATCTACTTTAAAGGGTCTGGGTTCAGGCATGTATAAATTGAAACAGCAGTGTTCATAATCCCTCTAGCCTCTTAAATTCAATATTGTATTTCATGACCCCAAGTGGTTGACCTAAAACTATATTTAGAATTTAACTCAGTCTTCTCCCAGGTAGTATGAATGTTCGTTGACAGAGTTTCTGCTCTGTCAGAAGATATGTATAACAAGAAATGTCAACAGCTTCTAATATTAATCTAGAGGCTGTCATTAAGTAGAAATGCGTGCCTTGCTTATCAAAATCAAGGATTAGGGATGGTTTATGTTCAGTTGTGAGCTGGCCATGTCGCTGCACCTTTTTTGCAATATGTAAAATAAAAAGACCCTTTTGCTTAAACGCAAGTCCAAAGAATGATTGAGGGAAAGCCATGGAGCTATTTTGATTACCTATTTGAAAAAAAAAAATTAAAATGGCATTGTACTCAGAGCATAGACACCACTGGGGTATAGTCTGGTATATATGGCTCCAAAAAAGGAGATATTGAAAGTAACTATGAGCTATTTTACACTGATTATATAGTGATTAGAGTATCTATATAATAGATCTGGTATCACACTCTGGCGATAAATTTCCACACGATAACTGCATAGCATAGTATTATTTTTCTGAAATATGACCCAACAAATTTTGAAACATCTAAGAACCAACACAGTTATGACAACCCCCACCCCTGCCATACATGTTGAGATTGGCAATGACAAGAATATCACAGTAAAAGTAAAAGGATAAGATTTGTGGTGAAAAGTTTTGAGTCTGCATGACACAGAAATTCAATTAAGAAATAATGTTGTAGTGGTCAGTGAGAATCCCAGAAAAGTTAATGACTGTGCATACATGTTCATACTAAGTCTGTGTCTAGTGTCTAGAATTTGTATTAGTTTTAAGTAACTATTTTTAAAAGGTCATCTCCGACAAGGGAATGTGCTAGCAAGAATCCTTTCGAAAAATTTGATAACATAGGTCTCATATTTCTTATACAATATATAAGGTCTTATACAAATATAAGGTCTCATATTTCTTATACAAAAAGTGATTTTTGATGTGCCTTTGTTACTGGGGCGTCCCTGGACAAGACAACCAGGGAGCCGAGTCGGCAAAGGGCACAGAGATAAGCCACTCCAGAGTGCAGACTCTACCACAGACTAGCTGCAGGCTACTCATGCTACTTCAGAATTCCGTATTCTGACTTCAAGAGCACAGTGTGCTGTGATTCCTATTTAGAAGTGCGGTGTATCAAATAGGCTGGCCGCCAGGTCATGCCTGCCTTTTCTTCTACATTTGTGAATTTTCATGCACAGCATGAAGACATTTATTCACTATGACACATAAACCAGCTAAGAAAAGTGATGTTCTGGAGAGCAAAGAAGCCCCACAAACGATTTAATTTTCTTTGGAATTTTACTTTATTTATATGAGTATCTGGTATAATATCCCATATGTGCATGGTGCTCACAGAGTCTAGAAGAGGGTATTGAAACCCTGGGCCTATGGTTACAGGCGACTGTGAACCTCCAGTCATGGGTTCTAGGAACTGATCCTGTGGAAGAACAGAAGGTATTCTTAACCAGTGAGCTGTCCACTCCTGAATTCTATTTGTGTCTATGGTACTTATATGCTATTGAAATAAATACTGTCCCTTGTATACAGTGTGAGTCTTCTAGCCGCCAGTCAAGTGACGATGGAAAAAATCGCTTCATCTTCCTAAACAATCTATTGAGGTTTTGATGGTTATGAAAGACAATCCATAGAAAAGTGCTATAACTCTGTAAGTTAGAGATAAAACTTATGGATACAATCTATGATTACAAATATAAGTCTAAATTACAGCTGTCATGAAACCATGTGATTTCATTTAAGAAGGAATGGGATCACAAATACTTCAGGAAATACATTTTCATAGGAGGAGTTAGACTTTTCAAAACAACATTTACATTCAATGCAAGGACTTAATATAGAGACATTAACAATTCTTATCACTGTTTCCTTAACCATAGTTAACTTTAATTATCAGCAATGGATTGCCTACAAAGTGATTTATCAACAGTGAAACTCCAGTCCCTGAGCAGAAGCCTTGAACACAATACACTGACTTCTTTATCAGTGGGATTTTAATTAAAATTTGATGTTTAATACTGGAGGCTAAATTTTTAAAGTTTTTTTCCCCTACAATCTATGAAACCTAGGAAATAATATGTAAGACATATTTTATTTTCTGTTCCTATCTCCTATCTAAACATAGAGAGATTATGTGTGTGTGGGGTGGGTGTGTGAGGGTAACATTACCTGGAAAATAATTGAATAATCATATCTTAAGCAGAAAAAGGACCAAGTTGATATAGCAATTATATAGTTTCTGAGATTCTTTTTCAAACCAGTTTAGCAGAGAGAAGGACATAGGGTAGTACGCAGAGTGAGGGAGACATACATTGAAATTCGCTATGCCTTGCTTATTGTAGAAATTGGAAAAGACTGTTTATTTTCCTCTTCTTCACACTCTGTAAATTCCTTGATAAATCCTCAATAGTATGTGTAACAGTGAGAAAACATAGATGGTCTTGTGTCTTATAAATTAATTAGAATAAAAGGAGCCCTGAGAGTTAATATAAAAATTGTAGGTTTTAATAGTGTTCACACTATGACTACATGTGTCCAGACATCACACTTCCTACCAAGAAAGGGCAAGTTTATGATATATCAATTCCCAGTAACTTAAAACTTTGAACAAAACATCTACTTTAGGGAATATATTAAAGCATGTGTAAGCTGAGTATCCATTAGATTTAGCGTGCTTGCAGGGTGATTCTGACACTGGCTTCTGTTTATGGAAAGAATGAGGAGCTGCATTTGATACTAAGTTTCCAATCATTATACCATTATATTATGCCATTGATTCTTAAATCTCCAAACAGGGGCCATTAGCTATAAAGATAAAATCCAAAAGCTATTTCGTTACTTAGTTGATTTTTAAACGTGCCATGGCATTTAAAAGAATACATAAAAGTTTACTTCTATTTCTACTCATTTTTTAAATATTTATTTTATAGCTTGCTGAAACTATTGTAGAAGATTTGCAGGGTACGTTCGTGACTGCAGACTGCTTGTTGCATTTACAAAAATAAGAGAAGAGACTAAGTTGAGAAATTGGGCTTTTCATGTAAATTATCTAGATTGGATCCTTATGCTAACTCAATTCCCTGGATAAAGCCGGCTCTCCACTTTCTTTTACCTTGGTAAACACTGCCTGTCTTAATTCTAACTGCTAGAGATAAAGTGCACTGCCTTTTCCAGCACAGAGTTTCAGCTTAAAATTAGCATTAATTTGCAGCGAAAGTGCCGAGTAATTTGGGAACATTTCTTCTGCTGTTTTTAATGTGCACAGACTGATGACATAATGGCAAAGGAGAGCCAGGCTGCTTAATTGGATGTGAGCATGCGCACTGGGACAAAGCCACGAGTCTGACAGTGCCAATAATGTGCTCGTGAGTTACATTGTATCAACCTGTCTTACACATCTAGAGTGTCTGAACAATGCATGCGTACTTCATTCATGCGGTCATCAAAACTCAGGCCATATAGAAACACGCACGGACATGATCACTGGACTCTGCTCATGCACCTGGATTCTTCTTGTAAAACAGACTCACTCAGCCCTACCAGTGTATCGATCCCTGTTGATTCCTTCTCTGCATTTTTTCACTGTTTAGAATTTTCTGCTTAATGATTTTGTTTTTCATTCAGGAGAATGCAAGTTCCAGGAAGACTTAGGTCTTGTTGTCTGTTTTTTGTTTTTTTTTCATAATTTTGTTGTTTTACTTCATCTTATATTACAAAAGAATCAGTTCACAAAGTCCAGGTTGACCTTGAACTCATTATGTAATCAAGACTAGCCTTGAACTCCTAATCATCCCATCTCTGCCTCCCAAGTGCTGAAAGTACAGGCATAAACATTATGTCCAACTACACCTGTGTCTGTTATTATTTGGAAGGCTGCCTGGCACATGGTGGATGCTCAAAAAGATTTTTGAGTAATAAATGATTCCAGCATTAATGGTAAAACCAATGAATTTATTTAAGTGAGGATTGAGAATTCCTTGTAAATCTTCATTGAAGTGTGTTTTAAAGTAAGCATTTAGAATAAATCAAGCCGTGAAGCAGGGCAAATATTTCACAAAACACTGAATTATCTCCTATAACAGCTCGTCTCCTCTCACGTCTCTACATTACTACATGTTACTTGTAGAGTCTCATGTAAGACTTCAGACCCAAATCAAGCCCGTCTTATGTGCTTCAATTATGTCTACACAAAGTCTTATTCCAAAGAAGTAGCAGATGAAGTTGGAGTGAACATGAATATCTGAAGGATATCACTAAACCTATCAGACCAGTCAACCTGCCTATAGGATCATGGCTTTTCTTCCACATATAATTATTTTTGAAGTTGTGTGAAGGAAGTAGATGTAACCCACCCCAGGAAAATATGCAGACTACTATTTGTTTTATTTATATTTGAGGAGTTATTGTATATGTGTGTATACATTCGTGTGTTGGGGGTAGGTGTTGGGTAGACATGCAGATGTCAAGTTCAGCAGCTGATATCAGATCTCATCTAAAATAAAACCCTCCACCTTGTTTTTTCAGACAGGTCTGTCACTGAACCTAGAGCTTGCTGATTGGCTGGCCAGCAAGCCCCAGAAATCCTCTTATCTCCTTGGTCCCATTACTGGGATCACAGGTGCACACCATATGCTTGGCCTTTTACATGGTGCTGGGGAGGCCTTTACTGACCGAGCCATTGCTTCAACCCCTAGACTATCATTTCTCATTCTTTTTGAAATGATTACCGTTGCTGGGTATGCTGACTAATTCAACCATCTTCTTCCCTTTTTTGGTGGTTCCCTCTTAGATGACTTTCTTTCACGCATCTAATCCTATGTAACTTTGACCTCCATCTAAACCTACTTTATTCAACACTCTGGTTTTCTAAGATTTCCGTTACCTGATAGTCTCTGCACCTCACCAGCCTTTACTCTGACCCTTTCTTAGCTTTCTACTCCATAATTCACACAGTGGGTTAGAAATTACAAAATTGCCCATTTAGCAGTTGGTCAAAGGTTTTCCTTAGGTCCACGTATTTGGTACAATCAAACATGTGCCAATTGTTGCTGTGCTGTCCTCCCATACTTCCCCACAGCCACCTCAACCCTGAGCCAATGTTCCTCCTCCCTTTCGCTTCGCTCACTCTTGTGTTCAGGATAAACCCTCCATTAAGTCTGCTTCAGGCTCTGAGTTTCCGAGTCGTGTTACTGCTGCCTGGCACAGTTCTTAGTCATCCTTCCCCTTGCTCTCCACAGTGACTACTTCAAACCTCCTCACTCTGCTCGAAGATCTACCCTCCTACACGGCAACGCGCACTCCTGCTACCTGCCCTCCTACTCCACAAAGGGAAGCAACACCAACAGACGGAAGTTTCCCTCACTGTTCTGACGCCGTGCTGCAACATTTCTATTGAGTTCGCATCTTTTCTTCCACATCATTACAATTCTATAAAGCACAGTTGTATCCTCACTTTTTATTTAAGGACAGCTCATCTGTTTGTAATTTGCAAGTCATTATGTATCCTCAAGGATGATATTGATCTCCTGACTGCTACTGACATAACTTCTTCTTTAAGCAGCACTCAGGATTAACATTTTCTCGGATTATTTTGTAAGCACTTACAAAATTCACATACCAATGGAAAATAGCAATGATGAACAGGACATTCACTGCCTTCATGAAGCTTATTATCCATTTTGAGAGAAAGGATAAGTGACCAGAGTTCACGGTCTCAGTTCATCAAATATTTCATGCCATTTTATTCTTCATCTTACAATTCAAGAACTTCCTAATTTTAATCATGTTTTATTTTTACTCTCGAATGATATGTAGATTATGAGACATAGTTAAACTTATCTAGTGTCTAGGTCATACAAGAATATTCTACATTTCCTTCCATGTTTCACAATTACATATTTTTTTGTATTTTTGTAGTTTTTTCTTTATTTTTTGAGATTTTCATAAATGCACAAAATAAAATATGACAATACCTGCTTCTATTTCCATCTCATCTGCTTCTGTAGCCCCCAATGCTTCCTTGCTTCCAACTTCATGTCTGATTTTACATTTGTTTGTCTGCTTTTGTTCTGATTTATTTCATTGATAATTCACTGTGTCCCGTTAGCACTGGCTACTTGTCCCATGTGTGGGGCATTCACTGGAGCTTGAGATGCATCGTTGACTTGTGAAACTAAAACATTGTTTGTCAAGTGACAAATCAGTTGGTATAACAGCTTTTATTCAAAGATTTCCTTTTTAGCTGAAATTTTTTACATCATATTTAGTAAATAAAACATTTTCACCTTAGTTTATTCTATTACTAGATCTCAATTCTGCTTCATTGGTCAATATGTATGTTTAGACATTTAGTTCTATAAGCTTTAGAGGTCTCCTAAACTATGTTTTGAAATGTGAAGCTATTGCTATCTTCTCATTTATTTTTAATGATTTTTTTTAAAAATTTATTCCTATGTGGTATTATTTTGAAATCAAGTTGTATAAGTTAAAGATATATAAGAAAGAAAGTCAATGAATACTGGAGGTGAAATTCAATTGTTGAATACATATTCATGGATTCAAACAACAACATTATAAAAAGAAAAAAATGCTATGTCATTGTGAATTTATAAATTAATGTAAGAAGAGCTCGTGTCTTTAAAATGCTGAGTAATTTTAAGTGGGACTGAAGGGCATATCTTCATCTTTCGTCGTATCTTCTACCTCATTTTTGTTGGAGCATGTATACGATTGATAATCCTCTGTCTTGTTTAACCTTTCCCTTTTAAGCCAATAGTGGCTTTGGTGGGGTTTCTTCTGTGGCATCCTATGTGCTTGCACATTTTATGTTAACTTGTCTCAAGCTAAGGTAATTTTAGAAGAGGGATCCTTAGTTGCTAAAAAAATGTCCTTACCAATGGTATGTAGCAACGTGTTCATTTTTATTGTCATGATCTGGAGGCTAACTCATAAGATGTGTCCCCGGTGGCCCTGGGTGCATAGAAATCGAATTGACAACTATGAAATTGCAATAAGTAGACTCATCAGGCTTCTGACAGCCTGTTCCAGTGCTTGATCTGCGACTCCCTCTGGTGACTGTATTAGAACTGTAAACTGAATAGCCTTCCCTTGAAGTTGATCTTGTCATGCTGTTTATCAAGAATAGATCGCCAGAAGAGAGGGTCTGGTAGCCCCTTGCTGGTCTTGGGGTGGAAGTCTCTCTTTTGTGGTGGTATCTATCTTAGATATTTCTTTTGTGAATATCATCAGGAATTAAGTTTCTTATAAAACAATTGAGTCATGAATAGATTAGGAAAAAGGAATGTTGAGGATACATTGTTTATATACAAATAGGGAGGTATTGATGTTAAATTGGTCATCAGTACCCGGATCATGGTGAAAATAGTAAAGTAGCAGAAGAAGTGAAGACCTGTGGAAGAGTAGCACTGTCCATCATAGAAAATCTGCATACTGTTTGAGCTTTGCCACATCAAAGGAAGAATTACTATCTGTGCAGTAGATATAGCAAGATTGGCTTATATGTGGACAGGAATTTCTGAGTGCATGTCTGTCGTTGACATCAGCACAGCCATATTAAGTGCCTCAATGCTTAGACCCATGGAAATGGCAAAGTCTTCCCCTGGCATTGTGTGGATGTGATAGAAAGTACATCCATAGCTTTCCAGATGATTACAGGTAGATGTCCTCTACAGGACTTTCTATAGAGATTAGTGTTGTTTTCTCCTTTAGCTATAGTATAAAACTGCCTCTATTAGTATATACAATATTCATGTGGTATTGAAAAAAAAGAGTAGAAAGCCCGTGCCACATAGCATTTGTAAGTAGAGATTTAAGTGATGCTTCCATTTCTCATTTGTCTAATCATCTTTTATTCCTTGACTTACTTGACTGATATGTTCAACAGAGCACTACACAGTAAAGATGCAAAAGTCATCTTCGCTCTGTTCTGACCAAAGTAGGAAAGGCTTTTCAAGTAAGAGACTGGCTTGAAAACTTTATGTGTTTTTAGCATTAATGAAGTAACATCAAGCCATAAATTTTTGGGTACTTTCCTGATGAACAGAAAGGATTGTTTTTACCAACAATGAAAATAAATGTATTTTTCTCCTTAGATACTCTAACTTGTGATATTGCTTAGGCTTAGTTATTTAAACTAGGACTCTACCACAAAACACAGTCCAATTGGAGATTAGAGCTTCCGTATTTGTGCTTTCTAATTTGAATGATTGTATGGGAGAGAGAACAGATATTACCATTCCAACAGAGCAGAAACAACAAAGAAAGAAAAGGCAAGCAAGGAAATCTTCCTCTTACTAGGGCAACTTACATCATCCTATTTTGTTCAATAGTCTGAACACCAGACCTACTACAATGTCAATTTCATCTTCACTAGACTCTATCCTCTGGGAAAATTATACAGCCTGCCCATGTAGCTCTCTGTGGTGGACTTGACCAGAGGAAACAATTGTGCACTTCAAATGTGTGGTTCTCCACATTCTTTAAAACAACCATACATTTGTAGCCAAATAGCTCCGTGGTCTCACCTTAGATTACAAGAAGTATGACACCTCCCTTCACTCACTCCTGAGATTTTAGTCCCCCATAGTTCAAACTGCCAGGGCTTCTGATGGTGTAACTCTAAGTGTGTGCCCAGCTTCTACAAGATGGCTGTTTATGAGCTGAACCCATGATCTTCATAATAGGATACTGCCCAGTAGAAGCCCTGGTGTCCTACTGAGACCAAGGTTCCTCTTCCCTCTTCACTTGAAGACATCTACATCTTTGTGATTATGAATCTTTTTTCAACTCACCTCTCATATTTTATAGTAAGCACCTAAAGCAAACGATGCTTCCCTCTGGGTTTCAGTAACCTGTTCCTTTTTTCTATCTGCTATCTCATCCAATAGTCTTTCATTTCTACATCTAACAGACAGCCTACTCAGTGTCATTGATATTCAAGCCTTTCATCTCTACTTTCAGACTCTCCAAAACCTCCTTTAACATTCCTGTCTCTATGAACAATCTCTTCACAGCAATCCAAGCTTTTTGTAGCATTTACAGCAAAATTCTTAGAGCTGCAGTCTGTTACCCATTCCAAGAGTCATTTCTGCATTTCTTAGGTATTTTGTTTTAATAGAACGTTGCTTCCTTGTACTGAAACCTGGATTAGTATACTGGCTACAATAACAAACACTACATATTGAGAGGTTCATGTGCCTGAGACTAGTCTGCCACAACCAAGGTACCAGCTGACTTACTCTAAAGTGAAAGCTCCTTTCCTCTTTTGAGGACAGCCACACTTTCTCTTGTTCTGACAGGAAGGAGAGAGTTGAAGAACAAACTCTCTAGTAGCTCTTCTCCTAAGGACACCAGTAAGTCAGATCAGCATCTTACCCTCAGGACCTCACCAAAACGTAATGAACTCCTGAGCCTCATCTCAAGATCCCATCAGTTTAGGAGTTAGAATTTCAGCACATGAATTCTAACTCATGGTTAAAAACACTTGCTTTTCTTGCAGAGGACTCACATTAACTTCCAGGCATACACATAATTAGTTTACAACCACCTATAACTCCTGTTCCAGGGTATCAGATATCCTACTCTGATACCTCCTCAGGCACCAGGCATACATTTGGTACACATCCATCCAAACATGCACACACATGAAATAACATATATATATCTATCATAGATCTGGTAAATTATTGGTGATGTTAGAGTCTACTCTCTGATATTTCATTTTAAACTATGAATACTTGGATGAATTATTTTTGTAATTTCATGGTTTGCTGTATCTATCTGGTTATATATTAATGTTGTTCTTGCCTCATAAATTAACTTGATCATATCCATTACTTTTTATACTTTTCTCTGAATATTTGGTTAGAATCATTGTGTGGGCTCATTTGTCACTGCTACTGTTTTCTGAAGTAGCTCTTTTTTTTTTTTTTTTACAACATTATTTTTATGTCAAAACATACCTGTTTAAACTTTTCTGCCTTACTGGCATTCATTTTAGTAAAGTGAATTTTTCAACAAATTGTTTATGTACATCGAAACTTGTCTGAATATTCCCAATGACTGGGAAGCCAAACTAGATTTATCTTTATTTAGAAAAAAAAAAAGGATTAAAAACTGATTAAATTTCTAAGTAAAATTAGTACTCAAGTATGAAGGAATATGTTTTTTATTCTATGTTTTTCACTATGTTACATTATTTCTGGTCTTTGCACTTGCTCTCATTTTTCCTTTTGCAACACTGTCAGCCAGTCGGAACATGATGAGTTTGTCTCCTCTGTATTCCACACTGCTATAATGTGTAATGCAATACAATACTCACAGTGGGTATTCAGCCAATGTAAATTATTGTGAAAGGCAATATTGACTCTAGTAGATGCTTAATATTTCATAAGAATCTTCTATCAGCATGTTATCATGTTGTATTACATACTAAGAACAAAGATTGACTTACAAAAACACAACTGTGTAAATCTCATAAGCTACGAGTAACTCTAAATAATATATTTAGTGAGTAGTAATTGTCAAGATGCACAAATAAAAATTGATAATTTGACATTAAAAAGAGTGACATTAAAAGAGTTTTGCGGCATTAACTACAGAGAAATATGAGAAAATCAGAAAAATACCAATACAAATTCATTTATTAGCCTGTGGAACTCAACGTCCAGTGTATGTATGTATAAAAGAAATTGGTTGAGGTGTTTTGTTCTGTTGTCTGTCTTTTTAGCAAAGATTGGCTTTAACCTCTTCAACTTAATAAACAAGTGGCACTGTAGCTGTTTGTAAGGCAGAATCCCATGGATTTGTTTGATCTCAAAATCTCATGAATGGCATGATCATACATTTTAATAGTTTCTTTGGGTAGATATTGTTCCAAAACCGTTAGCTTCATCAGTGAGCACAAAAAACAAATTAGGGACATTAGTCAAATGTTGCTGAGCCACTGATCTGTTCTCAGCAGTGAGCACTCTGTCCATCCGGTGGGAGGAGAATAAAAAACCACATTCCCTAATCTGTAACTTTCATTCATTATAAGTGCCTTGTAATAGAAGACTCAGAATGTAGACTTTTCACCAAAAATCATCAAAGAAATTTTAAACAGTATCATTTCAAGGTAAAGTGTTCATCTGGAAATACTGAAGCATTTATCGTAATAAAGGAGAAAATTATTCAGACCATTAATCTAAGTCATTTTTTCTCATGATGTATTAAATAGCGACCAGAACATTGAAATTAATATGCCATTACATTTCTAATTTTAGATGCATTTTAATGCCCAAGAATATGACATTCTTAAACTGATTCTGATTTAGAAACCTGATTGTGCAAGAAATTGTGTTGAGTATGATTTTGAAATTACTTATCTCAATGTGTTTGGTCCCTTGCACTGAGTTATTGGACTGTTTGGTCAAGAAAGGGAAAGTCTTTGTGTAGAATTAGCTATAGCTATAAAATCACATGTATAAGGGAAGAGAGGCACATGAATGTATGCTACAGGGTACACACACTCAGGAGAGGTACTTTAGTATTCAACATTTCATGCAAACAAAATAAATATCAGAAGAGTCACTTATCTAGATTGCTTATGAATAAATGCAACTGGGGTTTGAACAGCATCATATGTTTGTTTATAGATTATGGAGAGACTCAAGAAGAAAATAATTAAGTCTCTCTCTTTGTCCAAAATCAGTTTATGATTTAGAAAGGTATCTTAACATTCCCCTTAAGTTAAAAAAAAAAAAAAAAAAAAAAAGCAACTTAAGCTCTTTTTGTATTTGTGGACTCAGCCTAGGCCAAATAGTACTGCTAAAAATAACTCACAGTATAGTTGAAGAGTTAGAGACATAAATATCTCTGCATGATGAAGAAACTCTGGAGGGGATGAAATATTCTTAAGATACTCAGAGACCCCAGTTACTAACCTGAAAATTGTTTGACCTGCTTCTATGTTCTCCTTGAAAACCATCTCTGACTCTCTTGGATCATATTTTCTACCATTTATTCTTGTTCTTCTCCAACATCTTTTACTGCCAGGCCATTTCTCTCCCCACCTACCTGTCTTTATGCAAACGTGCCCATTGATTCTGCTCCCAAACTAATACATCTTAACTGTGTCTCACCATATAATAAGCATCAACTCTATGTACCAGAGTACGAGTCCTGGAAAATTCACTGAAGCCTTTGTATCTCCAGCTTAAACTAAAACTCATTACCATTTCTGTCACACTCCCTGTGGTCTTGTGTGCTTGTTTGTTTCTTTATCCTACTAGTAAGTACATGGGAACTCACTGTATGTCAGACCGATGCTGGATATATAGTAACAACTATACAGGTAGGTATTGTCTAGCTCTAAGCAATTGTATGTTCTAGTTAATGATTTAGAAATAATTAGGCCGGGCGGTGGTGGCGCACGCCTTTAATCCCAGCACTTGGGAGGCAGAGACAGGCGGATTTCTTAGTTCGAGGCCAGCCTGGTCTACAGAGTGAGTTCCAGGACAGCCCGGATTACACAGAGAAACCCTGTCTCGAAAGAAAAAAAAAAAAAAAAGAAATAATTGGACTAGTAAGTACCTTATAATATATGAACGTCATAAAGGAAATATCTTTTCCTCAAAACCATAATGAGATGGGAAGACATCACCATGTCAAAAGGTAGACAGAAAAACTGATGGGGAGTCAATTAAGAAGTCACTTAAATTGGGAGAGACCCAACCAAAGAAAGGATGGTCTCTATTAGGGTTAGGGTTTCTATTCTTGTAATAAAATGCCATGACCAAAACCAATTTAGGTAGGAAAGAGTTTATTTCAGCTTTCACCTTGTAGTTCTCATGCATGAAAGTCGGGGTAGGAACTCGGGGCAGGAACCAGGAGGCAAAAACAGAGGTAGAGGTGTAGTTAGAGGTATTAGAAAGGGCAAGTGGCTTGGCTAGGTCCTGGCCTCCGCCATGTTCCCGCTCTAAGTTCCCACATTAACGATGGCAGAGGCGCCAGTGATGCTGGCCCGGAACCCACAAGACATTGGTGTGACTGCTGCCTCCACTGATCAGCTCCATGGACTCCAATGGCTCTAAACATGGCCCTTTGGGCCAACTCCACCACCCTCATAGTGCTTGACTCAACCCCAGACAGTATCTGTCATCCTGGCGGTACTCGGTAGAATGAAGACTCTTAAGGCTTAAAGATTATCCAATGGATTTATATATCAGCAAATACTCAGTACACAATTAAAATTGTTAACCCAATTACCTAACCTTGATATTTATAACTACCTTAGGCTGCTAGAGACACACGGACATCCACTGCCATCTTCTCTCTTCTCTCCCTCTCCTTCTTTCTCCTTCTCCCATCCTCCAACTCCTAGCTCCGCCTACCTCTTCTCTACCCAGTGACAGAGCTCTTGCCACACAGAGGCCATGAAAGAGTGCAGCATATTGGTTCTCTTAGCCAGCTTTTTTGTAGCACCCAGGAACTAAGGGCTGACACCACCCACAGTCAAGAAAATACAGCATGTGCTTGCCCACAGATCAATCTTGTGAGGACTGGGGGCATTTTCTTAATTAAGAGTATGCTTCCAAAATAGCTCGATCTTGTTTCAAGTTAACAAAAACCAAAACCTTAGGGGGTATAGATGAAGATGAGAGCCAACAATCCAGCCAGAAAAGTCTGCATGTTCAAGGGCATGAGATGACGAAGAGCAAGAGCCTTTGTGAGCAGTTCAAAGTGATATATGATGTGTATTTCTTTTCCGTTTCTATTAACTAACCACCACAAACTTAGTGGCTTAAAACAACATGCATGTCTTATCTTAGCTGATCATTGCACCTGTGGGTCAGGAATTCGATATAAATTAGATGGGCACGTGTAGTGGGTTTGCCCTAAAGCTGCTTGTATCCTAATGTTAATTTGGGTCCCCAAAACTGCTTACATGAGTGGCTGCATGTAGCTTCTGGGAACCTGACCCCAGTTGCTTCTGATTGTTAAATAAAGATGCGGCAGCCAACATCTGGCAGGGCAGACAGAGATGGGATCATAGGATTCCTGGGCTTGGGACCAGGAGGAGGGGAAAAGGAAGGTAGAGATTTGCCATGCCTGGATAGTGTAGAGGAGAAGAGATCTGCTATGTCTGAGAAGAGTGCAGAACAGAAAGCATGTGCATGAGCTGAGAAATCCTAGCACTGTTGGGAAGCCCTCTGGATCCAAACAGCCAAGAAGAATATAGAGTTTATGGGTAATAAGTTGGGATTATTGGCAGGAAGTGGATTAACAGCATGGAGGTTGGAAGTGGCCTAGTTATTGAACTGTTTAAGGCATATTAAAATTAAAGGTGGTGTGTGTGTCTTTTATTTGGGAAAGTAAACCATTGAGGTGGGTAGCAAACCTGCTGAAGGCATTTACTTAATTAATAATTAATTCAACTAGCAGGACTGTAGGCTCACAAGGCTACAATCTTAACATGAGCAAATACATTCTTTCTAAAGTTCCACTGACATGACTTCCCTTGCACTTACTGGAAAGAGATCTCCATTTTCTTGTTAGTCTCGAACAGCCATGCTCCACTTTCAGCTTCTGGAGGTCATCCAAAGGCCTCTCCTGAATGAGATTTTCTACATCCTTTCCTAGTATGCTACCTGCCTCTTCAAAGCCAGCAGTCAGCTATGCTGGAATATTATGTAATTATCAAGTAACCATTTTTCATCTCCGCCAGATTCTATTGCTTAGGAGGTCACAGCTTCCACTGCACTCAAAGGATAATGGGTTGTACGAGGGCATGGCTCACTGGGGACCACTGCAACCACATTAGTTTCTTATAAAGAATTTGGGCTTTTTAAGTGAAATTGAATTTTGTGGAGGGAAGAAAAAAATGTGAAGGAGAATAAAGATGCTAGAAACATGTCACATGGAGCTATGAAGAAGAGGGATGTTAATTCTGTTTTAGTCACTTGGTTATTTCCTGGAAGAGATGGGCTCTAGGGTAATAGGACCAATGAACAAATATAGAAGGATGGGATATCATAGGAAAATACTGCAGGCGTCACAAGCATAGGATGGGATGTGCTGGAGGATTGCAAACAGCACATACATGAACTGTCTGGAGCATACTGGTTCAAACATATGTGCCAACTAGATTTGAATGCAGTGAATTGGTCAAGAACTCACAAATTAGACAAGCATGAAAGAGATCTGTATTCCCAGATACATAGTATCCACACACCCCCAGCTATTCCAATATACTGAGTAGGTTGGAAATAGACTAAAGAAAACTCCTGCAAATGAATTTAGAGTGAGAATCTTACTAAATATACCGATATGGAAGCCAACAGGTTAAATGCTATAATCACAACAAAGAAGGCCCATTAGGAGATAATGCGGGTCCAACAGCATGAATCACATTGCAAGGAATAACTAACTTAGCATGTGTGCAGGAATAACACAGTTAGTTCTAGCTTGTCCCTCTGCATGAAAACACTTGTAGGGAGCTACCCTTATCTGAAATTTTCTATCTTGGCCTCCTGGCCCACTTCCGTTGCTCTATTTTTCACAAGGATCTACATTATGTTTGGAAGACAACCGGGGAGAAAGTATTGAGGGAAAACAACCATAAAGATCATTTCTAGAAGATTATTTTGTCTTCCTTTTATGTCACTTCCTTCTCCTCCTCTCTTTTTCTTTCCTCCTTCCTTCCTATCTTTTTTGTTTGTTTTCTTCTTTCTCTCTTACAAATTAAGTGTAACCCAGATGGCTTTATCCTTGTGATGGTCTTACTTCAACCTAAAGAATGTTTTTAATCATATAATTCATTTGTAAATCTTTGAATTGTATAACAGATATTAAAATAAATTTTATTTTAAGGAAGTTGCATCCTAGTTAGTACTTAGAACAAATTTCTATTTTAGTTTGCTTGCAAGAACTGACAGTTGACAGTTTTCGAGGCACCTCAAAAGAACTATCTCACCTTTAATTATCAGTTCTTGTCTCAGACAAAAGGAACATGGGTAAGGAAACATGTAGTCTAATATGTCTCTGCTAAGTTGAAGCTTATCCACTCCACTGGGTCTAGAAACCTAATAGCTGCTATCTTTTCATCTCCAATCTCTAATTATTACCTAATCCTTCAAATTTTAAATGTTTTGTACTTTAAATAAATGTTACCCTAGCCCCATCTCAAGATTACTCTTTTGACCCTGTTCTTTTACTTACCTCTCTTTTCCTTCATAATGGCCAAATTGGCCCTTGAGGTTAAAGACATATATCAAAACCTCAGTGGATTCATTAATCCTATTTTGTGATAGGATGAAGCTAAGCTGATTTCCTTATTCATAAACCCTGCAATGCAGAACATTCACAATATGAACATCAATTATTTGAGTATTAGTTGTGATTACACTGGAATTTTTCACTGCATTATTGTCTTTAAAGCTAAGTTTGCATGATTCTTTATCTAAAGGCTTCTGTCTAATACTAAACTGAGTGATTAAATTGTGCATTAGTATGAATATACTCTAGAGAATTAGTTCCAATAATCTAGATGATGATCATGAGAGAAAGAAGAAGAAGAAGCCAAAGTCTATTAGCCTATGATTGAAGGTATGTTTGAAATATTTCTATTTTGAATATCCATACATATACATTCATCTTTACTTATTAATATGAAAAGATGCATTAAAAACTACCAAATAATATGTTTTCTTCCCTTAGTATTATGCATGACATCTAGAAAACACTAACCAATATGGGTTAAATAACATTAAACTTAACTCAAATGCTTAACAATCACTCTTACCTAAAGTAATTACTCACAAGGAATAATATACTTTACGTATATTACATAATATACTTTACGTCAAACATTTTCCTAGATATTTTAATACTTAATATGTTTTTTGAAAACATGAATATGAAGCATTAAATATCTACTCGAATCAATTATTTTCTTCATAAGAAAAAACTGACTAAGGCTTCATAAGGCTAAGTGAGAGGGTCCCTTCAGGTGTCAGACAGGAAAACAAACTGTGAAGAGATTAAATGAAAACTCACTTAAGGTAGACATCATCAACCTGGATCAAACTTCAGGGAGTCTGATGCCAGGAGGCTTATTACCAGTATATTTAAACCCAGTATGATTTTTGAAGCACATTCCTTAGTGTAATACATTCCCTGGTGTACAAGAAAGCATAATGACAGTGAAACTCCATGTATATGTCATTTCTTCCAAGAAGATGGGTGCCAGAGACAGTCTACTTGTATTAGCTTAAGGGCCTAAGGAAATACCTGCCTGGATTCAGTCATACAGATAGCAGAGAGGTCATTTAAGCTATTAGCTACTCCTGTCCTGGTTGTAAGAGATGGGTTGAGGGAACCTCTGGATTACAGGCATTGTAAGGTTCATATAGACTACTGGCCACCTCTGGTTCTGGTTACAGAAGCTTGATATGGCCCAGCCCTACAGATAAAACAGACCACCAAACTATTAATCATCTTCAATTTCCAGCCTTCTGGATAAACAAGTTGTATGTCCTTTCTTTAAAATAGCAATCCCATGTGCTTAACATTCCTAGTTTCTCATGTGTTTGCAAATACCCTCATACTCCCAATAGCAAAGATTATATAAATAGAGTAAAATTAAATTGGATGTATGAGATTTATAAACCCTTGAGATTTCTCAGTGTAGCTGGGTGTAGTAAGAGATATCTAATCCTGTGAGTCAACCACAGAGAAGTTGAAGTAAGCCAAGCCAAAAGAATGCCCATGAAACAAACAGGGTATTAGCAGATTCTGAATATCTACTATGTATAGTATCCAATTCTATTTCCTTGAGAATTACCTATTCTGCACAGACTTATTGAATAGATCAGAAAGAAAAAACTTAAAAAATATTCATTGGTAGAACATTCATGGAAAAACATTGTTATCCCTCATTTCAATATTGTTACACATTTTTCTTACATATGTTATATATTACATGTATAATTTTATGGTAATTTGGAAGATAAATTATTAAATTTGAAAAACACAAGCAAGAAAAAAGAAAATATTAGAAATCCTTTGTAGATATATCTCAACATTGTAATGCATTTGTCTCTCCCTACATGTTGACACCATCTTTTGTATTTTCATTGAGAATGATATTTGATATAATTATATGTTTGATATAGATAGATAGATAGATAGATAGATAGATAGATAGATACTAGATACATAGATATAGATAATAGATAGATAGATATGGCTTAATAAGATACAATACCTTCCTTACCTAAACGGCTTATTATTTTCTCAAGGAACAAATCAATGATGTTAATTTTCAAATAATGTCTTAAAATATAAGTTCTCAAGTTCTAACAAAAAAAGGGATTTTTTTTAGTTTCACAAATTAGTTCACAAATTTAGTTTCCAAATTTGTAAAGAGGAAACCATCTCCTAGTGTTCTGATCATTTTAGTGGAAACACGGAGATTAACACCCAATCCAAGTGCCGTCATTGGGAATCAAATGACCTTCATGAGGTATTGGATTTCCAGTGCTTTATGTTGTCAGCTACAAAAAAGAAAGGGATGCTAATGTGTATGAACTGCTTGGAAAAGAGTCTAGTATCTGTTAAGTTTCATATACACATTAACTATGACAGTCAGTGCTAGAAATCATAGCCTCTTCTTTGCTAAGTAAATACAGAGCATATCTTAACAACACTAAATGAATTATGCAATGAAGGCAACCATTTTGCTAACAAAACAGTCAATATAAAAGAAAAACACTTGTACCAAGGTTTGACAACACTCTACAATTAGCACATCTAAATTCAATACATTTTAATGCTAGTAAGGAAAACAATTAGATATAGGAAACTACAAGTTTAAGTTCCATCAAGACATTTATTAGCTATAAAATCTTGAAGAGTATGATTGAAATGCATTATGTACATGTATGAAAATGTCATAGTGAATCATTATTACATACAATTAGTATATGGATGATAGAATGACATTAAAATTTAAAAATGCTTTGAGAAAATGTTTCATACCATCAAGTCTTGGTGTATTCAGTGTAATGAAGAGAGGTGAGTTAAGATAATTCCCATCAAACACTGGGAGAAAATGAGTACCTAATAAAGCTTAACTGCTATTAATATTAATGAATTTTAATAAATCTAAGACCTTCACTGTCCTTGTATTCTTAGATGTGTCTCACTTTTCAGTCGTATGAGCATAGATATTAAACAGAGAAAAGGATGATGGGGATACTCTTTGTGAGCATTTGTGAAACAGAATTCATTTCTGTCACTCCCTCAAATGGAAGATGACTTGAATGAGCAAGTACATTTTCCATTGCAGCTCCTTTTCTTCAAAGGCCAGCAGCTATGTCTCTACTCTCCTTTAGTAATAGGAAAGTCTGATTTCTCGGACTGTTTTAAGAATCTCTTTCTATTCAAATGTTCTCCTCCTCCTCCTTCATCCTTCCCAGGACTCCAGCTTTTATTTTCAGGTTTCATTTTTCCTATTCTCTTAGTTGATAGCAGTTTTACAAGTTTTTGTTTAATATTTCTAGAACTGTTGCAAATGTAAATTGGTTTCCTGTTGAATTCTTCCTTAGTCCATTCTTCTCCCTTTAAACAGCATATTTTCATTTCAGCTTGCTATCTTTACATAACTTTTTATTCATATCTCATTAAAGTAGGCCTTCCTGTTTTCCAGTGTAGATGACAAACTTTTATAGCCCCCTTGTTTTGGAAATAATGTAGTAATGTTGATTTTGATTGAATGAAAGGAAGTTGTGGGTTTTTTTTTTTTCCTTTTGAACTACAGGAAAAATTCTTTTACAGAAATTTCATTTGTTTCTGTGATCACTTGTGGTCACAGGACTGCCCACCTCAGTCCTCCCCCAGCCTCAGGTATCCCAACACAGACGCAGTAAGGGTCTTTCTTGACAGAAGAAAATGGAGATGAGCATAAGTCAAATGATGGAAGCCTGATGCTTTTCCTTTTATCTCTGTCCCTAAACAGAATTGCCCAGTGGGTAGCCAATCATAAGTCAGTGGAGGAGGGATCTTTGGGGCATACTGGACAAATGAAATCTTGTAGAGACAGGCACCCTTTTCAATATTACACCTGTTTTATACTGACAACAAATTGACTGTGAATTTTGGACAAATTTGAGCTTGGATGGCAACTAGTGTTGAAACAGCAATACCACACTGAAGTCTCCTGAAGAGAGAGCCTGGATATAGAGTACCATCTAGTGTTCAAATGGCAAAAGACCCAGGAAATCAGAGAAACCAGGAAAAAAATCAGTCTACTTCCAATTTCTGGGGAGACTGACCAAGAAAACCAGAATGCTGGAAGTGTGCTTGATATGCCCAGATCTTTTACACTATGAGCATCAAGCCCAAACACAATATCTCCTGACATTCAATGGAACATACCAGGAGCTAATTTTACAGTAACCAATATGGATAAACTCCCAGATGGAGAGCATATAACAGCTCTTTCAGGGAATATCAGGTTGTTGTTGGTGGTGGTGGATTGGTTTTTTTTTTTGTTTGTTTTGTTTTGTTTTGTTTTTCAATTTTGTTTTCTCTTAATTTAAAATTTTTGGTCCTACACTATATTTAGACCATATAGTGGTCCTTCCTCCTCCCCTCCCATACACTTCCTATCTTTCCATCCACAGCATGTTATGTTCCTGTTCTTTCTCTTCCATCCCATTTCTCCAATACAACAAAAACAGAAAGAAAAAGAAGATAAAAATCCAAACAAAAAGCAACAGCAACAAATCCCAATAAGACAAAAAATACCCAAACAAACAAAAATAAAAAATAAAAAGCTCCCACCAACAGATACACACACAGAGAGAAAGAGAGAGAGAGAGAGAGAGAGAGAGAGAGAGAGAGAGAGAGAGAGAGAGAGAGAGAGAATCTGTGTTCTGTTTGTCAACTACTTCTATATATGGGGTGTGCCTACCCTGGAGTCCTAGGGTGTAGTTGATATATCCGTCACATTCACCGGAGAAAACCAACTTTCCCTTTCCCAGTAGGAATCAATCGCAAATAGCTTCTTGGTTAAGGATATCCACTTCCCCTCCTCAGTGATATCTTTCTAGCTTAAATCTGTTCAGGTCTTCTCAAGCTGTCAGTCTCTGAATGTGTGTTTCATTCCTATCTGTCTGGAAGATGCTGCTTTTTGGAGTCATCAGGACCTCTTGCTCTTATAGCTGCCTGTTCTTCTGCATAGGTTTATGAGCCTTGAGGGAAGAGATTTGTAAAAGACAGCATCCCATTTAGGACTCTTTGAGCTTTGTCCAGTTGTGAGTCTCTGTGTAACATTCCATCTACTGAGGAACTGCCAGACTGGTTTCCAAAGTGGTTATACTAGCTTGCAATCCCACCAACACTTGAGAAGTGTTCCTCTTTCTCCACATCCTGAACAGCATCTGCTGTCACCTGAGTTTTTGATCTTAGCCATTCTGACTGGTATAAGGTGGAATCTCAGGGTTATTTTGATTTGCATTTCCCTGATGACTAAGGATGTTGAACATTTCTTTAGGTGCTTCTTGGCCATTCGATATTCCTTAGTTGAAAACTCTTTGTTTGGCTCTGTACCCCATTTTTAATAGGGATATTTGATTCTCTGGAGTCTAACTTCTTGAGTTCTTTGTATATATTGAATATTAGTCCTTTATCTGATGTAGGATTGGTAAAGATCTTTTCCCAATCTGTTGGTTGCCATTTTTGCCTATTGATAGTGTCCTTGCTTACTAGCTTTTCAATTTATGAGGTCTGATTTTTCCATTGTTGATCTTAGAGCATAAGGAATTGGTTTTCTGTTCAGGAAAATTTCCCCTGTGCCCATGTGTTCAAGGCTCTTCCCCAGGGTTTTGGCACCAAGACACACATGGCTCAAGACAGACCACACCAGACCAAACAATTGCACGTGAGGTTTAATCAAGAGATAAGGGCCAAGGCAAGAAGAGGGAGAGAGAGATCAGGGTGCTCTGCCTGTTTATATGGATAGTGATGTAGTCTCTCGAAGGTAAAGATGGGAGGTGAGCCAAGTGGATTCTGGGAATGTATGGCGGTTGTCACCTAGATATGATGTCACTGGGTTTGGATACCAACAACCACTTTCTCTTCTATTAGTTTCAGTGTATCTGGTTTTCTGTGGAGGTCCTAGATCCACTTGGACTTGAGCTTTGTACAAGGAGATAAAAATGGATCAATTTGCATTCTTCTACATGCTGAATACCACCAGTTGAACCAGCACCATTTGCTGAAAATGCTGTCCTTTTTCCACTGGACAGATTTAGCTCCTTTGTCAAAGATCAAGTGACCACAGGTGTGGGTTCATTTCTGGGTCTTCAATTCCATTCCATTAATCTATCTGACAGTCTCTGTACTAATACCATACAGGTTTTTTTGTTTTTGTTTTTGTTTTTATCACTATTGTCTGTATTACAGGTTGAGGTCAGGGATGGTGATTTCCCCAGAAGTTCTTTTATTGTTGAGAATAATTTTTGCTATACTGGGTTTTTTGTTTTTCCAAAATGAATTTGCAAATTGCTCTTTCTTACTATATGAAGAATTGTGTTGGAATTTTGATGGGGAGTGTATTGAATCTGTAGATTGCTTTTGGCAAGATGGCCATTTTTGTTATATTAATCCTGCCAATCCATGAGCATGGGAGATGTTTCCCACTTCTGAGATCTTCTTCGATTTCTTTCTTCAGAGACTTGAAGTTCTTGTCATACAGATCTTTCACTTGTTTGGGTAGAGTCACACCAAGGTATTTTATATTATTTGTGACTATTGTGAAGGGTGTTTTTTCCCTAATTTCTTTCTCAGTCTGTTTATCCTTTAAGTAGAGGAAGGCTACTGATTTGTTTGAGTTAATTTTATGTCCAGCCACTTTGCTGAAGTTGTTTATCAGGTATAGGAGTTCTCTCATGGAATTTTAATTCAACATAGTACTACTTGAAAGCCCAGCTATACCACTCCTGGGCATATACCCAGAAGATGCTCCAACATATATCAAGGACATATGCTCCACTATGTTCATAACAGCCTTATTTATAATAGTCAGAAGCTGGAAAAAACCCAGATGTCCTTCAACAGAGGAATGGATACAGAAAATGTGGTACATTTACACAATGTAGTACTACTCAGCTACTAAAAACAATGAAAATTCTTAGGCAAATGGATGGAACTAGAAAATATCATCCTGGGTGAGGTAACCCAATCACAAAAGAATACACATGGCATGCACTCACTGATAAATGGATATTAGCCCAAAAGCTCAGAATACCCAATATACAACTCACAGACCACATGAAGCTCAGGAAGAAGGAAGACCAAAGTGTGGATGCTTCCATCCTTCTTAGAAGGGGAAACAAAATACACCCAGGAGGAAATATGAAGACAAAGTGTGGAGCAGAGACTGAAGAAAAGGACATCCAGAGACTGCCCCACCTGGGAATCCATCCCATATACAGTCACCAAACCCAGACACTATTGTGGATGCCAGGAACTGCTTGCTGACAGGAGCCTGATATAGCTGTCTCTCCAAGAGGCTCTACTGGAGTCTGACAAATACAGAAGTGGATGCCTGCAGCCAACCATTGGACTGAGCATGGGATCCCCAATGGAGGAGTTAGAGAAAGGACTGAAGGAGCTGTAGGGGTTTGCAACCTCATAGGAAGAACAACAATATCAACCAATCAGACACTCCCCCCAGAGCTCCTAGGGACTAAACCACAACCAAAAGTACACACGGAGGGACCCATGCTTCATACACATATGTAGCAGAGGATGGACTTGTTGAGCATCAATGGGGGAGAGGCCCTTGGTCCTGTGAATGCTCCATGCCCCAGTGTAGGGAAATGCCAGAGTGGGGAGACTGGAGTATGTGTGTGGGTGGGTGGAGGAACACGCTATAGAAGCAGGGGGAAAAGGGCTGTGCTATAGAGTTTCAGGGAGGGAACTGGGAGAGGGAATAACGTTTGAAATGTAAATAAAGAAAATATCCAATAAAAAAGAGAGAGATTTAAAAAAAGGAAAGATTCCATCTACTGCAAGCAGAAGCTTCTCTGGTGAGAGATGAGCAAAGCACCAATCCTCTATCAGTTGTATAGCTGGCAAAGAGAATATCATAATTTTGAGGAGACAGAAATAAAACATTTAATCATCAGAGCAAAAACAGAGATATTAGATCAATTTTTAAAATTCAGACATAAATTATTAAGCTAAAAAATACATAACAAAAATAGAAATGTAATGATGTCATCAAAAATATATAAAATAGAAGAAAAACTTAGCAAAATATTTAAAAAGCTATTTAAGAAAACACAAAGAAAATTTGAAAATATAAATATCTATATCCCATATCTATTGCAGCATTGTACATATAATGGTACATAATTATATATATTATATGTTATAATATATGTATATGATTATATATTTATACATAAATGTATAATAACATAAATATGTATTATTGATTTATTATTGTTTATATGCATACATTCATAGATAAACATTATAAATATATTATAAATAATATTTATATAATACATATATAATTAGATATATTAATATATCTATATTGGATAATATATTATATTGTATGTAATTATATATTGTATATATATATATATTATATACATCATATGTTTATAGAAACATCATATAATATAAAAATACAATATAATATAGCATAATATAATTATATAATATAGCTGTGCTTTGAGAGACTCTGCCTGAGCCTAACAAATACAGATGAGGTATAGAAATGTGGATACAGTAAGGACACCAACCATTGGAGAGCAGAGACTGAGAACAAAAGCAAACACACTGAATGTTTAGGTCACCCCAATTCATCTGTATGGACATATGCCATTATACATTTGTCAAAACCCTTAAGACAACAACTCATGATATAATCGATGGACTTTAGGTAATTATGATGTATCGAAGTCAGTTCATCAGCTGTAAAACGAAGTTCACTGTAATATGGGAAGACAGTAATGGAAGTTTGAGATTGGGATCAGAATTGCGTGGAAACCCTCTGAACTTTCTCATTTGTTTTTCTGTGAACCTAAAACTGTGTTTTAAAAGTGTAGTTGGTTATTTAAGGAAAAAAATAAAAGAAGAGTGAAACCATCATGAGAGGAAGCTCTGGGCTCCTGTGGTTTGGTTTTCTATAGTTTCTCAGTTTTCCCAAAACATCCTTCAGTTTGCATTTCACATTTAGCTCCTCTGGAGGCAGGCAGAAACATGATCATGAAGCCCTAAGAAAAGCGGTGAGATTAGAAGCAGACAATGGACAGTAAAGTCACAAGCTTGAGAGCCTCTTCAGTGCAATGTGCTCCTGAAGGAAAAATAGCTGCCTGGGCTTCTGTGAGGGGACTAAGGGTTTTCCTCATGTCAGGTCCCCGTTTCCACATAGGACCCAAAGAATTACTCTTCCCTGACAAGATCACACCATAACCTTCTCTGGCTTACAGTCTGTAATCATTTTATATTCAAACCAAATTTGATTGAACGTGATGTGTGGCAATCTCCCCAATTGTCTCTGACTCTCTGTGGCTGACAGCTATTTAATATCTGACAGCTGTTCAGTTTTCGTGCCTCTCTTCCTTTGTGGTTCCTTTTATAAATGCAGTCATGATTCACAGTCAGATTTTCTTTTATATAATCTCTTTTTATTGTTTGAGGATTTCATACAAACATATGGGTTTTTTTTTTTTTAATCAAATCCACCCTCACCCTCCCCTTCCATCACTTTTCCCTTTCAAGTTCATGTATTCTTTTTTTTTTTTCACCATATTGAATTTACTGAATGCTGCCGGTATGTGCACTGGTGCAGAATCCATGGAGCATGAGTAACCTCCTAAGGGCTGCTTTAATGGAAGAAACTCACTCATCTCCCCACCAGCAGTCATCAAATGCCAATAATTCTTGTTGAGTGGAGCAGGGGAGGCTCTTCCATGTGCTCCTTTCCATCCATGCTGGGAACCTGGCTGGCTCAGTTGTGTGCAGGTTCTAGCCAATGTGAATTTGTATGTATAATGGCTCTGCCTTATCCAGTGGATAAACAGTCAGATTTTCGTGAAGACTCCTGGGTAACTCAAGCCTCACTTGTTTTATCTCTCTGCCTATCCTTAGGTGCTTTATAAACTTTAAAACAGATTCTCAGTCTTGCTTATAATGATATGTGGAGCCAAATAGTTGTGTGCTGTGGTAAGCTGTCCTATGTTAAGTTAGGATCCCAAAGATTTTAAGACTCTTACTATCCTCCTGTAGATCATTAAGCAAACCAATGGGAAATGAAAACCTATACGATATTCCTCTCACATCCCATCAAGTTCTTTCCAGCAAGTTCAGGTTTTATTATTCATTAGTCATTCATTGTCATGCTTTGTCCAGAGTTCTCTTACAGTTTCTCATAGTGCATAGCTGTATCTTAAGAAAACAGAGTGGTGTCTGAGTTCACACAGAAAAGGGGCTGTCCTTACTTCAAAGAAGAATCAGGGGTTTTGTTTTTGTTTAGTTGCCATTCAAATAATTATGTCCATCCTGGACTCATCTTTAGTCAGACCTTATTTTACCACTATGAATATAAAAATTGGACTGTATTTTGTATAGGTTGTCATTTGCTTAGAGGTGTTTATCAGAAGTTCTAGTGATGAGCCAAGAATTCAGAAACATTTTTCACTTAAAACATTAATGTATATGTGCTTTGTGTACAAAGCTGAAAATTCCAGAAAGAATAACTTTCCAAAGCATGCATTTTATGAAGTTTTATATATTAAAGATTTTAGTATTGTGACCTGTATTGATCTTTGAAAGCTTATATTTTATTGAAAATAACAATGATTAGTGATAAGTTAAACTTGAATATCACTGATCCAAGTACAAATAAAGCTTTTTAACTTTCTTTCAAAATACATATTCGTAAATTCCAACTGACATGTTGCTAGTTGAGTAGACCACCAAGCCAAATCAAATTTGCATAGTTAAGCGAATTCAACATAAATTATGACAAGACCATGAGTTAAATTCATTTCTACTTGGTTGAACTCATTCAGCAGGAAGCTTGTTAGACCAACATGGCATGTAAGTTTTTCTTAGGTACTGAGGTGAAAAGTGGAAAGTGTTAAACTTCTTGTTAGGATGAGATTTGCCAACAGTCACCATTTGATTTGCAGTTCTACATTTGACATCAAGCCAACATCCCACATAACCAAGTAGGTGTGGGATATATGCTTCAAACCCAGCGAGGTCATGTGCTAACAGAATAGAGTAATAGGTGTGGCTGGAACACCAAACAGTGGAGTATTTTCTAGGTGTCTCACTACTCTGCAAAACAAGCCAAACCACCATTTTCGTGAGGCTTTTTTAGAAGAGTCAGTAGATTCCTCCAAATCCTGATTTACATTCTGCTTTCAATTTCATTTGTTTAGCTTCAGGTTTCCTCCCATTTGAAAAAAAAAAAAAAAAAAAAGGAGCCGCCCACGTTTTTGAATGGTACAGAGAAAGTTTTGATACAGCAGAGAGATCACAAAAAAGAAAAGGTATGGTTACTCCACTAAGGACTGAAAACTAGGAGTGGCTGAGAACAGCAGAGACCTCAGGATGAAGCCGCTCACTTCACAGTCCCGTTGCCGTCATCCAAGTGTGTCCAATTTAAGTATGGAGGACAAGACTCTCATTTATTGCCAGACTTCTTTATGGGTTCATTGACTCCAAATAATTTTATGTAGCAGTTAAACTAACAAACAGCTTTCAAACCACTTTTATTTGCTGTTGTTGACAATAAATAACCAGGACATTGTTGAACATCATGTTTGCATATTTAATATTGAAAGCATGATGGAAGTGTGCTTCCAAGGAAATAATGTAGCAAAATTCAAAGTTGCTAAACTTGCATTGAAACCACCAACAAAATACTTCGGGCTTATCTATTCTTAGCTTAGTAATTTCACTTTCTATAAGAACTGGAGGCTTGGAAGATGGAAATTATCTATTTCATTTTCATGGTTTCTTTAAAAGTTATCATGAGGTGAACAAGTTCAATAGATCTATTGTGCCACACGGCGATGGTAATTAATAATGCATTGTATTTTTGCAAATGCTGAGTGGAAGTTAAGTGTTCTCACTATGGAAAAAAAAATTGATAAATGTGGTAATACACATGTTAAATTGATAGATTTAGCCAGTTATTTCACGGATACACATGCCAGAGTGTTGTACGAAAGAAATTCACACAATTTTATCTGTTAATTTAAAAATAAAGAAGTCATAATTTTTCTTTCCATACTTAATTACAATGTTTATATCAGCATCCTTCAAAATGAATTGCAGACTTTTAAAGTTAACTATAGACTGTGTGATTTAAATATGGACTTATTGAGCTCAGAACAACCTTTCAGATAATAAAGAGGCCAAGTCTATTCTCCTTCAAGGAGAACAATATAATACTTTTCACTTCCCCTGATCTTAAAAACCTAGGAGCTTAAAAAAAAAATCCACAGAAAATTTCAATTGCTTTGATGATTCACTAACACAGGGCAGGCTCATTCTGATTATGTCAACATGACCATTTCTCCATCTCAAGTGATTTGATTTTACAAATTAGAAAGGAATTGTGTATTAGGTTCTCATGATCAGCCATGGCTCCTAAGTGAATTCGCTGTGGAAGATATCTCTAAAAGCCAAATATCCATGAGTATGGGTTTCAATATCAGCAATTTAAACCTGCAGACTGAGGAAAATGCTTTAGCCAGCCCCAGTTAATGGTCGACCAATCTGCTAGAGAACCATTATGACCTACTTACCTGATGTCCTAATAATGATCTCTATCCCTGAAGCAGTTACATTTTCATTCCTATATAAACTCCAGGCTATAGAAAATATCATATAAGTGATTAGAAATAGACCGTGTCATCACATCCCAATAAAAAGTACAAACTCTGTGATTTGCTTAAAGAATAAAAAACATTCAAGGAAGAGAGTGAGTATCACACAGTATTTTAAATCAGAATCTTAAATGTACTCTTAAAATCACTTAGGAACTAAATAAAAACAGAGCAAGAGCAAGCAATCAAATCCTTGATAATTTTATGTAGGATCATGTTTCCTTCTTTTATTCAGGATACCCATTATTTCATAGTATGCCACCTTTTCACTCAATGGTGTTTAAAGGAAAGATGTGTTAATCTTTTGAAAAAAAGTTTTCTCTAAGAGTTTAATCATGAGTCCGAAATCACCTACATTCAAATATCCATTTCTCACCCTAGCATACTCTCAGGCTATGATAATAAAGCTCTTTGAAATTTGTTCTTTATTTAAGTTAGAGTTGTGGTGAGGTAGATGTATGTATACTTTAAACAGAGAAACCCTGGCTAGAGAACTGGCTCAGTGGGTAAAACTCTAGCCATGTGAGCCTGAGGACCTAAGTTTAGATCACCCGAACCCATGTAAAGCCAGATAAAGTAATGCACATCAGAATCTCTGCACTCCTACACAAGACAGGAGACAAAGACTGGAGAAATCCATGGAGCTTTGTATGCAGCACGAAACAAGACAGCCTGTCAATGGTGCAGAAGAAAACACCCTAGGCAGTTCCCCGACTTTCTCATGCTCATCATGACATGTGCATGCTCACATGCACACACACACACACACGAGCACATACATACATACATACATACACATACACAAACACACACACAAACAGAGAGAGAGAGAGAGAGAGAGATTAGCATCAGAATGAAAAAATCTAGGATATTTAATCTACCATTTTAAACAACCCTTTTCTCTATTTGAAACTGGCTGCAGATAATTTATTAAATGCAAATTTCTTTACAAAGTAGAAAAACTTAAAAGCTGAAAGGATCAGACATTGTAGATTTGCTATGATGGATTATGTTATTCTGTTGGAACATAAAGATTATGAACAAGTCTGATATCTCTCTTCAGTAACATCAGTAGAAAATTAGGAAAATAGACAGAAATCAATGCCTAGCAGACTTCACTGTGAAGAAATATTAAAGAATCGGTCATTTAAAGAATGGTCATTAGCATATAAAATGTGCACGCAAATAGATAGCTAGCTGTTTGTTTTTATTTCCTGAACATGAAGAAATAAGTGAGCTTCAAATGAAGGGCAACATCTAGCTTAGGAAAAATAATAACATTTTGCCTGTTAGAATGTTATTTGGTAACAATAAATTTACTGACCCTGTGGAAGAAACTATATATATGGGAAGAAATTTTTAATACAAATATTTCGGTACAATGCTTCCCAATTTTCCACATCTGCCATTCTCTGTTTAGTGGAAGTCACATTTTGCTATAGACTTCAAATATTCAAGGAGTGTCTCTCTCACTTAACCACTACATCCCATAATAGCCAACACAGTACTTGGCATACACTGGATTCTTAATAAGTAATTGTTGTATACATTCTGAGAGGGAATTGACTAGACCATTTGATTTTGAAGTTCTGAGATTCATAAGGAAAAGCAAGAAGTTCAAACTTCTACTTATAAATCTCTCTAAAAGTGTGGAAAAAAAGTAAACCTGTCTTCAGATTTCCTGTTTCAGGCCATTTGGTTACAGTGATGGAAACTTAATAACCTATTCCTCCTTATTATAGCTGATAACATTTCATCACAAACTTGATCCACATGTGTTTCACCTCACCTGTTGTCTATTACGGATGATGTCATAAAAGTCTGCAGTGTCCAATGTCTTTTCAAGGCCCTTGTTAAACCTCATGTAGACATACACATACAGATGCAGAATGCAATAACGTGGTAATTCTATTCTTACTTTTTTGAGAAAGCTCCATTTTCCACAGTGACTACATTATTGTCATTCTATAGTTACATTTATAGTGACTTGGGATTCTATTTCCTTGTGTCTTCGCCAATATTTGTTATTTTCTGTAGGGACTGTAATGGATATAAAATAAGATTACTTTTCAAATACACAGGGGTAAGTAGGAAACTACTTGCCTTTCTGACACTTCAACTTATACTTGTTGGCTGCAAACTTAATGCATGTCAGCAGCATAATGACTTCTGAGATGTCGATCTAGTTTTTAATCCATCCAGCTGCATAGATAAAATAGTAGTGTTCAAATTCTGGAAGATAATGTTCATATCAGATGGTTTCCAATTCTAATTGCCATTTATAGACATAAAGTAGAATACATGTTAAGATCAGACTCTGCCCTGCTTTCAGTCGCATTTAATCCACAATAAGAAGGACAAGTATGAACATGCAGTGGGGCTGAGCCATGAAGCCCTAAGATTCACCTCCAGTGACTCTGTTTCTCCAGAAAGTCTCCACCTCCTAAAGGTTAAAATATTTCTCAAACAGCCCTGAAGTGCTGGTTTCTTTGGAGACTCAGTTGTGTCATGTGATGTTTTTCTGGAAACTGTCTTAGGAGAGGATATTTTGCTGAAACAGACATGTGATGTTTTTCTGAGAACAGACGTGGTGTTTTTTCCGGAAACAACCAGGAAAAAGGGCATGTGTTGTTTCGCTAGAGCAGATGCTTGAAAGAACATGTGATGTTTGGAAAGAGTATAAATATAACCCAACAGACAGTGGGTGACAGTGTGTGGCATGGTTCAGCTCGCCGTCAGTCTTTGCTGGTCTTCATTGAGATTTGCTGACACTGCTCTTCACTGATGATGCTGTGGCATTGGTTTGCCTTGCCTTCTTCACTGACCATCATTTGTTGTGACTTCATAGAGAAAAACACACCAAAAAACTTCTGGTGGTATTCTGGAGGTTTCTTGCTGCTTCTGTGGACTCTGGCCAATTGGCAGAGCCTTGCAGTTTCTTCTGGATTGAACTGACATTTCTGATATGTGAATGGTGTTTGTGAGTGGATTGAGCTACCACTGTTGATTTGTGTGAACTGAAATGCAGATATCCCTACAACATAGATTGGATTCTCCTCAAAGTACTATCTCTAAACAGGTCCATACCCTCCTTTGCCTTATTAATCTTTTCTTTCCACTGCATCTGGTGTATGATGAACTAGACGGGAGGTTAAAGCATTTAAAAAACCCTTATTAAAGTAGGTTCTGAAAACTATAAGCCTACACTATCTGGGACGAACTAGAGATCAAGTATTCAAATACATGACCTATAGGAGACATTTCACATTCAACCATATTTCACCCCTGGCACCCACTGATTGGTTCATGATCACCTCACATGCAAAATGCATTCAAGTCCAAAAATTTCAACAGTCTGTGTTGGTTCCAACACTCTTCAAGTGTTGAAAGTTCCTTCAGTGATTCAAGGTAGTCTGACAACTATGAGCCCACTCTCAGTACTACAAAGAATATTATTCAGGGTTCCCTAGAGGAAGTGAACTGATAGAAAGAATATATTAAAATTTGATATTTTAATTGACTTACACAATACAATCTAGGTAATCTAACAATGGCTCTCTTCACTCTGGACATGCAGACAACTTGGTAGTCCATATAATTCTGGATGCCTGAACAGTCCTAACCTGGTACTAAAGGCCTGGGGAATTTTTTGAGATCCTAGTCTTTGATCCATGTCAAAAATCCAAAGAAGCTAGCTTGTAATAGCAGTGAAGGAAAGTGGCATCAAGAGAAAAGCAGCAACAGAGTAGATGAATTGACCAGCAATGCATGCAGACAATGAGGCAAACACCAACAGGCTTTTCTCTCAGCTATTCTTATATCTGACTGACATCTGAAGGTACCATCCACATTTAGGGAGTTCCTCTCAATTCAAATAACCTTTTCAAGAAAATCTCTCATGGGTGTGCCCAGTGGCTCATCTCTTAGTTGATTCCAGATCCAGTTATGTTGCCAACCAACATTACCTACGACTACATACTGTCTGCTTATCTCCTGTTCACCCAACTGGACCGTGTGACCACCTATTCCTTTTTCAGGACCTCATTCCTTCAGATCATCCTCTGAAGCTGGGCTCAACTCTGCAACTTCACTTTCAAACTTGTGACCTGACCTAGTGTGGCCTAACATCAGCTTTTCCCTCCAGCTCAGTTTGGTTCATTATCTTATCAACACAGACACTTGACTCTCTGTAGTTTTCAAGGGTTCACTTCTCAGAACTCTGAAATTCCTTGTACATCTAACACTTAGTAGTCACGCTATCATCCACATATTTGTATACAGATATATGTGCAGTGTGTGATATATGACCTGAGACTTAGTATCAACAATTATGAGGAATTAATGAACCTGTCTTCATCTCAGCCTGATGCTCAAATAAAGGAAGACTATCGTGCAAACTGTTGCCATTGAAACTGCCAAACCTTGTGAAGATGTGAAAGTAGCCACAATACAGTTGTAGGAATTCTTTGAGAATAACAGGAGTTCTGGGAATCTTTGCTGGAAATGATTAACTGAATAAACTGGAAGTTCTACACTAAGCCTAAGAGGATCCCATGGGGAAATTCAATAGTAGTGTCATATCTAAGGTCTGTCAAGTGAGAGATTCTTCCTGCTACTCCAAAAGGCAAATGTACACATGAAGATGGAGCAACTTCCTATCACTCAGTTGTCCAAAGGGGTGGACTCAATCGACATGCAGATTTTCATCTTTTTAGTTGTTGATCCAATGAAGTTAGGGACAGTTTCCATGCATATTATAAAGAGGAAATGAATGTAGTATAGGCTCTATACTACTTGCTACTGCATATGCCAGGATTTCATTTGTAAATGATGGGGAAAAAGTCAGTTCTGAATTTTTTGAAACCTATTTTTCCATTCTATCAGGAGCTGCATGTGTTCAACATTCTCACAGGGAGCTTATTCTTTAAATTTTCTAGGAACCCATGTCAACTCTCTCCCCTCAAAGTCCCTTTCCCGCTCATGTAATAATTATCCAAAATCACCGAAGAATTATGAGTGAAACCCATAAACAATCAGCATTCTCAGCCTTTGAATTTTGATTGATTTACTTTCATCATTTTCTAGATGCCTTTTCACATGTTATCTTTGATGCAATGCATTTTCCACATGCTGCTGACCTGAAGTCACATTTGATCAAAGTCAGCTGCAGGAAACAGTGGTTTGTTTATTAGACAGCCATGGTGCACACAGGTTGGGACTTTGACAAATCAAAAGCTCTGTTCTCAAATTTTACGTCCACGAAGAAGCTATGGGTAGCGTTTTTGTAATATTTTTAGCACTAAGAATGTTTACCACCAAATCTCTTCACTATGTTTAGCAATGCTGAATCAGCAGAAACTAATCACTTAGGCGAAATTTTGAAATGTGACATATTTTAAGCACTTTTCTTTTATAATTATCAAGATTAATGGGTATATGAACCAGTGATTTAAAAGGAAAGGGAAGTGTGTGTTTTATTCCTAGAGGATGAAACTGGAAACAAACTTTCAGATCCCCTCTGCTTCCTTCATCATTTTCACCCAAGACACCGAGAAGCTCTTGATTTCTTCCATGTGCTTCAAGAAAGAGGATGACATTTTCTTATCCATATATGTCCATATAATCTCTCCTTCTTATGTGTGGTAGAAGAATTCAGTGTCATAGAGAGTATATTTCAGTAAAATTAATATGAATCACTGTTTTTAGATGACTATTTGTCAAAGAGCTATTGGGATTTTACTCCAGCCTCCTTTTTGGCTCCCTGGCTATTGGGATTTCCACCAAATGACTACAGATACAACGTGGAGCACAGTATAGAATACAGAGAGCTTATTGCGGAACAATATACAGTGTTCTCATGTGGAAGATAATGGTTTGGGGACCACAGTGTGAAGAAAACACTCATGGGGAAGAACTAGACACTGACCTAAAAGATATTGTGATGGCTTTCCTATGTCGGGAAGCTTCATGAAAGTTCCCAAAAGTTTTTGAGACAAGTTTTCCAAGGAGTGTTTTACTGTGTAGGTAATTAACACAGCAGAAGGGTTAATTCTTAAGGAAGAGAATAATAATACCTCTTACAGTCTTCCTGGCAGTTCAGAAAAGAGCCCAAGCTCAGCCTCAGCCATAGCCAATCAGCTTAAGACTAGCCTGGAATGCATGAGACTGTCTCAAAACTAAACAAACAAAGCCCCAATCATTTGTACAGTGGTGCTGTTTGAACTATTAAATGGGTTTCTTTGTTCTAGCCCCACCCCCTTCACCCTTGGACTTATACTATCTTTATAAACAGTCTAAGCTATGCTATGTCTTTTCTCAATCTCTTATATATGAACCTAGGACCTTTTGTAAGTGTCCCCTGAACCTCAATTCCATGACCATGTGAACATCTGAAGGAAGAATGGAGTTTTACTCAGTCATAAAATAGAATGATTAATTGATGCATACTATAATGTAAATAAACTCAAATCAATAGGTTAAATTACTCAACAGAAAAGGCCCCATTCTGTGTGATTCTGTTTATATAAAACCCTAAGAGCACATAAATTCATACAAAGAAGGCATATGAGGAGTTGTCTAATGTTGGGGGACAAGGGTAATCATGAATCAAGTCCTAATAGACTTACAACTTTAATTGTGGATGACAAAAGTGTTTTAAAATTAGATAAAACTACACAGCACCATGAATGTGCTATGCTCCTGAATCTAAAACAGGAATGATTAGCATGTGTTTCATACTCTTTCATGGATTCCATTTTTGTAAAAATCACAATGTTATTAAAATGAGAATCAGTTGTATGCCAAAAATCCCCACTAATGTCTATAAATATCAGCACATAATAAAAATAAAACTACCTTCATGTAAGTAAAAATTCCTATAAAAGTTCCTATAATACCAGGTGGTGTATTTTAGTCAGAAGTCACAAAGAATTAATCTCTATGTAGAAAGCCATGAAAGATGCATACAAACAAGTCCCTTGCTAAAAAGGGATAGTACACATAGTAAAAAAAAAAAAACGGGGGGAGGGGTTTGAAGGATTTCTGGCTTGCAAAATAAAAGCAAGCATTTCTATTTCTGATGTGCCAAACAAAAATTAATTTTAATATATACTACCTTCTAAGTAAAATATCACTATAAAATAGGAATGAAAATTGTAAAAATGCACCTACCATAAAGAGTTTGTGGCAATCTTGAACCTTACAACTTCATATTCCAGCTCTGCTGATGGATCCCATTGGTTCTCTTCATTGCCCACATCTACTGTATTAAAAGACTAAAGTATCACTATTTGAACAATACATTGCATTCCCTACCAGCAAGGGTATTGTTTTGTGTACCTTGTGTCTTATTTTTACAATATATCATAAGATTTTATCTTATTCCCAGAGATATGACCTCTTCCTGTTTGCTGATATCATGTAAAACTTTTGAAGCCTTTTTATCACCAATTTTATTACTTCATCTAAATTTTTTAAATTGCTTAGTAAAGAAGAGCCTACAACAGATTTTACAGTGATTCTCATAGATTCTGGGATTGTGGGGAAAAAACACGCGTGGCACCTGCCCCAAGCCTGCACAAGAGAGACCCGTGGGGGCGGGGGAGGGGGGTAGTGGAGTCCCGGAGGCTTTCCACGGGTCCCACATACACTAGCTGGAAGCTTTGGCGTAGGCAGGCTCCAATGATACGAGAAGTCCATAGATTTCTAAGAAGTTTATTGTTCATGGTGTGGTAGTTGGATCTGGCTGTGCGCCCCCCCCCCCCATAAAAGCCAGGGGGAGCTGACTTAAATAGGGAGGGGGGAAAGGGGGACTGGGAAAAGGAATAATTTAATTAGCTAGGCCCCCCTCTTAGGTAACTCATGAATATGGAAATCTCTGTTAGTCACGCCCTCTACCTGAATGGTAAGGCAAACCTCTCTGGGAGGAGCTTCTCTGAGCCAAACCCTTCTGCAAGGTACGGGTTAATGGGGATGTAGGCCGCATGTGGGGGTCTAGAATCCGGGGGTGGGGAGATACAAGCTGTCACTCACCAGGCAATGGTCCACATGTTGGGTCTCGGGCTATCTCAAACCCAGTGCTCTACCAGGGAGACCAAATCATCCCTTTGTGGCCCCACATGGGATCATATTCTCTGAGCTAATCTGATGTTCCAATTAACAAATTCAGTTACATAAGTCTCACACAGGTCTACTAAGATCAAGACTGATAACTGGCAGCCGTGTTTGTTCATTAACTTGTTAATGGAAATGATCAGGTTCTTTACTAAACCCTGTGGGAAGCTCCCAATCCTGGAGCCTGTGCTGGCTCATCTTATGTCAACTTGACACAAGCTAGAGTTATCTGAAAGGAAGGTATATCAATTGAGAAATTGTCTCTATAACATATACCTGTAAGGCATTTTCTTAATTCATGATCAATTGGGAAGGGCCCAGTTCAGTGTGGGTGGGGTCACCTCTGAGCTGATGATCCTGGGTTCTAGTCAAAAGCAGGCTGAACAAGCCAGTAAACAGCATCCTTCCATGTCCTCTGCATCTGCTCCTACCTCCAGATTCTAGCCCTGCTTGAGTTCCTGTCCTGACTTCCTTTGATGGTGAACTGTGTTGTGGAAGTATAAGCTGATTAAACCCTTTCCTCCCAAGTTGCTTTTGGTTATGATGTTTTATCACAGCAATTGTAACCCTAACTAAGATGCAGCCACTTCCCAGTTCCTATACGATGGTCATAGGTGACATATACAGCATCTTTTAGCTCTCTTTATCTCCACAGCTTTTATATTTCTCAATGTTGCCGACATAATGTTTTGACCACATTTCTGTGGTTTTCATGCAATAGATAATGATATTACATTTAAATAACAAGAATGGGTAAAGGACAGGGTTTTATAGCTATAAACAAGTCATTCTTGATTTTTCATAGTGACCAAAAATATATGACTGGTTGATATCATGTTTTCTTTAAATTAAATTCTTGGGCAGATGAGATGGACCAGTTTGTAAAGGCTCTTGGTGGGTTAGGTCACCCAACCTAACAACTAGAATTAAATCCTGAAATTCCAATGGTAGAAGGAGAGAACCTACTCCCACAAGTTGCCCTCTGCCTTCTGCAAGTGTACTATGGCACCTGTGCTCACACACTAGGAAGTGGCACTACTACTATATGTAAGAATATTTTTGACCCTCTCACTTGAATTATGTTCATAAAAATAATTCAAAATAATGTTTTGCTGTTGTTTTGAAAGAATAAAGGTCATGTTAATGCACCGACATGATTAAAATTAGGGAACAAGCTAATTATTAAGATAGTGACAGGAAAAAGTATTATAGGAGTCACATAAATGTTTTTGAATTGATATATGCTGTACAGGTGAAAGATAATTTCACGACAATGTGATCCAGTTTTTATTTTAATCTTGTGCTAGCCAGTGTTCTCCTCAAGTAAAGTATATTTCCTCTTTCCTGTACACTGTGAAATGTTGCAGACACAGCTTCTTAAGTCAATTCAATCAAAAGTGTTGAGTTTGGACCAGATGCAGGTATTTATTTGTAAATTCTCTAAATGATTAGACAAGACAGTGAGAGTCAAAGAGATTCAGCTTTCTAACATAGATTACTTGCTGTGAATATTGTTTATACGAGATTAAATTAAGCTTTGGACTTGATTCTGCAGATTTATGTTTGTTTCATTTTTCCTCCCAACTTCAATTCAAAGCTGTCCTGTCCTTGAATAGATAACATAACCTTTCTTAAATGAGATCTCTTATCTGTAAAATGGGAGTGATAATGCCATGAATCTTGAAGTCACTGTGAGATTTACTTATGGAAGTTTGTACATCTTAGAGCTCTCACTAACTGTTGAGATAATGGTGCTGTATGCACATACAAGCTGGCCTAGAAACTGCCTCATCCCAGAACCTGTGCTTTCCATTCAGATTCACACTTAAAAACATATGATAGGTTTACCCTTAGGGCCATGGGTGTCTCTGTCCTTTGTAGTCCAAGCTAGTCCTTCATCAGTGATAAACTGAAAAAAAAAAATCGGAGGGAGCAGCAGTCATATCTTATATTTCATGTGTTTGTCTCACCACAATTTTTTCTGTCAATCAATCCTCAAAGCCCCAACAAGCTGGAGGCAATTCTCCAGCTTGTGACTAGTGAAACAGAGATATGGAATAGATTGATAACGTCACCATGACAACCAATAAAACTACATCATTCTCATTTACCTTTTTCAAAGTATGTTTTTAAAGTGTGTCTTAAAAGTTCAGGAAATGAAAATTTTGAACTTTAAATTCTACATAATTTGTGTGTGTGCATATGTGTGCATGCTACAGAGGCCATGCATACCACAGGATTAGTTAGATGTAAGAAGACAACTTTATGGGAAAGGTTCTACCTTTCTACCTTTTTGTGGGTTTCAGAGATTAAACGTAAGTTGTCAAGCTTGTGTCACAAGACCATTTTGAGAGCCTGAATTCTACTCCACTCTTGAAATACATTTCATATTGTGTTTGTCGGTTTTCTTTTTCACATTTCAAAACTGTGTCTGAAATTATTATCTTCAAAACTTAACCAATTTTGAAGCTATACAATCAAATCAAATAAAAATGTTTTAATATAATTAAGCAGCATACAATGCAGTCTTCTTGCCCACACCAGGATATTGCTTTTTCAGTAATCAATAGCTCCATATGCATTCTTCCAGAATTTTATTTTCTGTGAAGTAATGCCCATCTATACTTTATAATGTTCATTCTATCTGTATATGTGTATATGCATTCTTTATTTATTCCTCTATCTATGAGAAAGTTTAACAAAAGCAAGCTTTCTAGAAATAAATGATATGTACATATGTTTAAATAGCAAATTCTCAGATGATTTTCCAAAATTCAAACAATGATCCTAATAAATGTATACTGATAGGGAAAAAGGCTGAAGAAGAAGAGAGAGGGTTATAAATGGAACTGATGATGAGAGTGCAGAGGTCTCTTGAGAGCTCCCTGGAGACCTGTCTCACTTAGTCATTCTTTATTCCGGTGATTGTGCTAATCTAAACATAGATGTGGTACTTGCAGCCGACACCATTGTAACCAAAATTAGCCAACAAGGTAATGAAGCCAAGAGTGTGGTCCCAGAAAACTGCGAGTAACCGACTATTTTTCCTCATATTTGTTCTACCATTTTTCAAGTAATGCTCTGAAAACTAGATTCACCTTGTACCATTTCCCATGGAAGAAACTGCCTCAGTGTGTTGGCACTGCATATCCTAGTACTGAAATTACTACTGGTTTTAGAATGCATTCGAGAACTTCCTTCTAATCACAGTGTGGCAGCTTTCACAGTGGCTCACAAATTACTTCTTGTACTTTCCACAAGGACTGTATGCTCAGAGACCCCTCCAGTGCCTACTCACAGTTCCTCCATCCCTGGAGCTTAGTCCCAACTGAAAGACAGAGCTTTCTGGAGGATGGATCACTGACTGATCCAGAATTCTGCTCTCCAAAACTCCCTCCATTGCTCCTTCAGAATGCCCTTCTGTTCAAAATCTTAGCTCTCTCAAAATGCACTTCTTTTCTAAATCCTCCATTTCCTGTTTTCAATGATTCTTTCATCCTCAAACCACTTAAAGGGATCAGTTTGTGCATCACTGAAATTTTCACCGCAGTAATAAATATCACTTAAATATATATTTCTTCAAGGGTGACCTTCAAGGGAATAAATCCCATCAATTCATTATGAATCATCTTCCAAAGTGAGACAGTGACATTTACCTAATGACATAGACTTTGGAGACAGATATTCTGTCATCACAAGTACAAATATACAGTAAGTACGTGTTCTGACATCGGCTGGCAGTGACATAGCCATGAATAAGGAACATAAGGTCATAAAACAGTCACTGCAGTAAATACATATCAAGGCTGCTTCAACTAAAAATGGTGACTCTGACAATTATTTTTAAATACGTTTCATGATTACTAACTTTGCATATTTGACATGTTCTCAAAGTGAGTGCACATCTCAATCGTGTGAGGCACTGCTCCAAGATTACCTCATACTCATGTTCATTTCTACCATTTAATTTTATCCACTGTAAACAGAAAAATGGAAGATGTTCTCTGAAGTTATAGCAGCCCTAATTATGTACAGCTCCTTCCCTCTAAAATGTAGGTGACACTTTTGCTGACCATATATTTCTTACCATCAAAATTTTTAGGCAAAAATAAATAAACTAAATCTTAGAAGAATATATGCTGACCTGCAATGGTAGTGAGAAATGTGGTATTCCCCTGAACACAGTCTGTGTCTAGTGTCTGTCTTGATTAGTTTTGTTTGGTCAAATTACAAATAATCACAAATAAAATAGACTGTTAAATATTTGGTAAATCTCTTAATATAGTACAGGTATAAGAAGATAAATCGGAGAAGGTATAGAACAATTGGCCTTGCACAGCCTTTAAATCTAACCTACTTTGGATAAGAATTGTAGAATAATAGAGACAAGCCACTGTTTATTGTAGGGCAACTACCAGAAAGAAGTATGCAAGTTGTCTACCTTTAAAAAAATTAGAAATTATAAAACAGGTGGACTTTTTAAAGAAGAAATACTTGTAACAGTAACTAGAGCAAATCAAAGTAATTTATTTTGGAAAGTGTGGGACATTAGTTGCTGCTTGTGTCTTAAAGCTTTCTGCCAAGCTCATGTAAAAACAATATTTTTTTAAACTTTTAAGAAATAAGTACTAAAGGGAAAACTGTTTCAGCTGTGAATAGCATACCAAATGTATTTATAATGATCTATATGTAAACTCTTAAAGGAAGATGACCCATTTTAGCATTATGTAGAAAATATACCAATGATACAGACATGCACCTAACATAATAAATGTTCTCACACTGATGTTCATAGTGCAAAATCCAAGAATGAGAATATAAGAACAGAATTCTGTCTAGGCTCTGCTCTAGCTGAAGCAGACCAATTTGAAGTAAACAAATCCTTACAGGAAGAAAATGGGGAGAGAGATAAAACATTAGTCATCTGTGTGAAGGCATCAGAAGCTACAGTGATGGACACCAGCCCTTAAATGACCCAGATGTAAACAGACACTCACTGTGTGAAAACAATCTGCCATGTTATTTTTCTTCTCACCTCAAGGGAAGCAGTTGAAAAGATGAATAGGCATGTCAGAGGTAGGAGAAGAAAATATTGGCATGCAGGTTCTAACAAAGTAAAATGACCTAAGTTAATACTCTAGCCATGGGTTGAAACTCATAGAGAAAAGTACCCTATAATGTTCATAACCCATAAAGGTCCCACATGATCCAATCAGCTCAACCTAGGACAGAGCACAGAAATCTACTGATTTCCTGTATATCAAATATAAAGGCAATCATCTGCAGAAACAGCACCATGCAAATTCCATGTAAGTTTTATATAATTAACTGGTATCCTGAGAATCACTCTACAGATGGGTGTCACCTACTTCCTTCTGTGATGAGCTCACCACCATGCATAGCAGATACAGACTAGCATTGCGAAGGAATTTGAGAAAGACTTTAGCATAAACCAGTATAAATGCCCCAGCAGAAACCCTCTGGGCCAGACAGAGACTAGTAGCATAGCAAAACCATGGAGAGCTGAATTCATACTGAAACCATTAACTACAGGAGATGCACTATGAAGTCACCCAGTAGTTTCCCTAGCAAGACACAATACATTCATATCTAACCCCTCCCCACATCTCCTCCTTTTCTTTTCCCGTTTCTTTCTTCTTCCCTTCATCTTCTCCTTCCTTCCAATACTATTCAAAATGATCTACAGATTCAATGCAATACAGTACCTATGAAAGTTTCAGTGACATGTTTCATCAAAATAGTAAATAATACTGAGGTGTGAATAGCTGAAGCAAGCCTGAACAAACACACCTAGAGGCATCATATTTCCTGTTTCCAAATTCAAAACACATAAGAAACTGTCCCTAGAAGAACAGAACAGAAAATGGAGCCTGGATCTACAACCACATATACATGATTGATTTTCAACTAGGATGATGCATTATTTACTTTTCTGTTACTGTGATAAAAATACTACAACCAAGATAACTTATAGAAGAAGTTTATTTTGCTTAGAGTCCCAGAAGGATGAGATCATCATACCAAGGAGGCGTGGCAGCAAGCAGCAGGTACGATGGCAAAATCAAGAGTCTGAGAAATCATTTAGCAACTGAACATAGAACAGGGGGACCAAATTGGAAGTGGGGCAATGGTTTCAATTCTCAAAGCTTGCCCCAAGTGTCATAGGTCATCAAGGAAGGCTGTACCTCACCCATAGCTTCTCCAAACAACACCACTGACTGGATATCAAGTATTCAAATAACTGCACAAATGGAGGACATTTGTCGATGAAACCACGTCAGATGTTAAGAGTATATTATTAGAGGAAAACTAGTATCTTCAATGGTTAGCAGTGGGAAAACACTAGACATCCAAATGTAAGAGATTTTAGCTTGTTATGCCATTCTTGGTTGATATCCCTGGAAGGTTTGCTTTTTTTCTGAAGTGAAACAGAGGGTAGGTTATGAGGGAGAGAGTGGGAAGAGAAGAGGGAAGGGAAACTGTAGTCAGGATGTAATGTATGAGAAGAATAAATAAAGAAGAAAAAAAGAGAGAATGAAATCAGACTTTTACACAGCGACCAAGAGCTCAACTTGCGATGATTTAAAAGCTTTAGCGAAGTATCTAAATAAGCAAAAACTTCCTTGTAGAAGGAAAATCGAACATGTTCCTTAGCATTGGACTTAGTAGTTTTTCTCATATGATACCAAAGGAATCAGAGACAAGAGTGAATTTTGTGTCATTTAAATGTTTTCCATAGTAAGGGAAACAGAAAGATTAAAAGCCAGATACAGAATGGGGGAAATTGTTTGAAACCATTCATTTAATAAAGAATTATTGTAGTTAGGCTTTCCATCATTGTGATAAAACACCATGACTAACGTCAAGTTAGTTTAGAAATGGTTTGTTTCAGTTTACAGTCCCATATCTCAGTCCATCACTGAGAGAAGTCAGGGCAAGAACTCAAGGGATTTGGAAGCAGAAAGGCTTGTTCTCTATGTCTTGCTCAGTTTGCTTTCTTATACAGTCTAGGACACCCGTCAGAAGTGACACTTCCCCAGTGAACTGAGCCCATCCACATTGGACCATTAGTAAAGAAGATGTACTGCAGACCTGCCAAAAGAACAGTCTCATGGAGGTTTTTCTCAACTAGAAGCTCTCTTCCCAAATGACTCTAACTTCTGTCAAGTTGTGGGGAAAAACTAGACAGGGAAGAGTTTAATGTATAAAATACACAAAAACTTCATACAATGAACTATTGAAATGTCAAACAACACAAATAAGAAACAAACAAAGGACTCTAAAGCATCCACCCCATAATATCAGCCTTTTATTTTCTGAGGAAGTGGTAGTTTCGATGGGAATGGCCCCCATAGGTCACATATTTGAATACTTGGTAAAACTGTTTGGGAAGGATGAAGATGTGTGGACTTGTTGGAGGAGGGGTGTCTTTTGGGGGGAGGGCTTTGAGGTCTAAAAATCCCTAGTTAGCTCTCTCTTCCTGGTACCTGTAGAACAGATGCAAACGTTCAACTACTGCTCCAGCCTGCATGCCTGCTGCCATTCCCTTTGCCATAATTATCATGGACTCTAATCCTCTGAAACTGTAAGCTCCAAACTAAATGCTTTCTTTTATAAGTGGCCTTGGTTGTTGTCATGCAATAGAAAAATAAGACAAAGACTCTTTAATGCATACAATCTTCTCTATAAGATAATTCTAATAAATATTCAAAAAACAAGTATAAATATAAAAACAATATAAAGTCATTTGTTGTTTTCTCTTTCAAGAATGGTGTTTTATTGATTACCAAATAAGCCAATGTTTTTCTCCCTGTAGATCACATGTAGTTATCTGGAAGCCTTACTAAAGAGTAGGTCATAATCCAGCAGGTCTGTGGTATGGCCTGAAGCACCATGTCTTACAAATGCCATATGCTGGTCTTTGAATCATGCTATAATATTTATATATTTTTATTTATTAATTTTATGTGCATGGTTGTTTTGTCTGCATGTCTGTCTGTGTACCATGTGAGTGCCTGGTTTTTACAAAAGCAAGAAGGTGGCAATGAATCCCTTGGGACAGGAGTTAAAGATGGTTGCAAGCAGTCACATGAGTGCTAGATATCAAACTCAAGTCCTTTGCAAGAGTAGCCAGTACTAAGTGGCTTACATGAGTCATGTCTCCAGCTCTTTCATAATTATATATTTTTAAATATTGGATTTGAAAATGTAAGTAGAAAATATTGGTGGTCATGCAATTATAGGGCAAGAATTTTTCTTTGAGAAAATTTGTTTAGAATCCAGAGCAATGGCTCCGTGGTTAAGATGCACATTGTTCTGACAGAGGCCCATGTTCAGTTCCCATCATGCATATCAGATGGGTTACAACCTCTTTCAATTCCAGCTTCTAGAGACTTGATGCTTCTGGTCTCAGAGGGCACTTGCACTTACATGCACATACCCACACACATACACATACATACACATAATTTAAAAATATACTTTAAGATTTGAACCATTTTATAATCCAAAAATCATTGCTAGCTGATGGATCTGATGGATCTGACTAAAGAATTATGGCTGAGGGTTCAAGTATTCAAGATCTTTTAGGGTAAGAAGTCATATGTGACTCCTCTCCAAAGTGATTTCAGTATCCCCTAACACTTTTAATGGTCAAATTGTTCATTATATTCCTAATCATATATACATATATATAATTATATCATATACATATCTATGCACCACACAACTTTAATAATGTTTTATACTAAAACATAAGATTCTGAATTAAAAATGAATTGTGAATGATATAAGCATGGTTTTTTCAAGCCACTTTTCTTTATATGTTAAAATACAATTTTATGGATTTTTATAGCAAATGGTGACATTTCAAGTAAAAAGGTCTCAAAATACCTCATGATTTAAGGTCGCTTAGTGTCTTTAAATTTAAAAGCCACTAACAGAATTCAATGTAGAAATTTTAAATTGTACTACTGCATCTCTAGATATCTCATAAGGAAAAAAAGAGTTATCAGCAAACTGAAAGGAAGTCATGAATGTTTCAACAAATTGAGAAGTTTACAGCTCTACTACCACAGAGATAAAAGGGCTGTGAGTTAATCACCCATTAAAATTGGAGCAATGTTACATTGCCAAAGGCCAGTGAGTCTTCAGGCTCTGCTGCCCAGGACCTACACAGGACTGTGTCTGTTCTCAACTACAGCACAAATGAAGAGGAGGAATCCAGCAAGAAGCTCAAAAGCTAACCCCCTTTTTAACCTAGTACAGAGAATTTGTGTATGATGTCTTATCCTAGGTCATGTAGCTAACTAAATGGTAAAAGTTAAAATAAACCATCATAGGAAAAGGCAAAATGTCAAATAACGTAAGAACATGTTTAATAGGAAGTATTTCAAATTCTAGAATTTTCAACACCAATTCAAAATGATCAAAAATATATTCAAAAATCATTTTCCAAATATTTTCCATAATAATTAATTTTGCATGTAGTGTTTATACAGTAATAATTTTACAAGCTACTTATAAGGAAAATACTAGGAATAATACATAACTAAAAGAAAAGTATACTACTAAATTTTCATCAAATTACCCTTTCTGGTATAAAAATTGTACTTATGGTGCAATAAAATTACAATTGGCAAGTAGTAAATATAATTATTCTAGCATATAGATAGAATATTTGATATTTCTACTCATGTGTGGTATATTATTTCATTTATCCACAGTTTTCTAAGGATTTGCTTAAATATATTATTTCTGCCCCTAGCTAGTGAATACACTAAAGACTTGGGTTATGAATTTTCTTTGTATCTCCTTTAGCATCTGAGCTTCAACTGAAATTAAATGAGGATGAAATTGATCAAAATCTTTCTTTCTTTCTTTCTTTCTTTCTTCTTTCTTTCTTTCTTTCTTTCTTTCTTTCTTATATTCTGTTCTCCATTAAAATGAATTTCAAAATTAAGGTAATGTCAGTGACAACATGGGCATAAATGAACAGGTCAGTGGCTTTTAAATTTACAGATTTTATACAGCCCTCTTATCCACAAAATGTAAATAAATAAGTTCTTAAAATATGAGACCCACTGAATCTATTGCCAGGAAAATAATGCAGTTGCTTCTTCAAGTGGCCATATGCCTCACCCCTGTTGCTAATTTACAAAAAACAAACAACAACAACAACAACAAACAACAAAAACCAAAAACCAAAACCAATTGGCTCATTTAGCAAAATCTTGATATTCAGCATCTATGCTGTGACTGATGCTTAGCAGTTTGAGCCTCAGAAATTTCAACGTGGAATCTTCCACAGAGAAAAGTAATAAGTAAATATGGAATAGTCTATCTACAAGTGTGCTAGAGAAGTATCTGGGGATAATGCTTGGCTTCGCTGGCAGTTTTCCTCCAAAACACATTATACATCACTCATTATTGCTCACAATTGATAATTACACCAACATCTGTGCTATGTTTAAATATAGCTGGAACACATCCCTTGTCATGATCATTATTGAAGTTTTCATAGTATACACAGTAATACCCCTGCAATGTGTAATATTTATAACACAAACTCTATTTGTATGGGTATCTACAACTCATGCTGTCTTACCCACCAAAAGTAAATTAATTTAAAATAAATGTCGATAGTTATTGTTTATATCTATTTAAGTAGCTTGACTGCCCCACATTTCTAATTCAAAATCTAGTGAATTTATAATCTTGGTCTTACCCTGTCCTATAATATTTATTTAGGCACCTAAACCCACCGTAGCCCAGTTTCCTTCTTTTCCAAAATAAGAATAAAAAAGTTCTGGGGCCAGAGACATAGCCAAGAGGTCTTGATGCTCTTCTGTAGGTCAAGAGTCCATTCACAAAACCCACATGGCAATGAACACTGTTGCCACAACTGCTGTTCCAGAGGATCTTACATATACTTCTGACCTCCACAGGCACTAAGCATTCATCCAGGGTACTCTCATGGAGGTGGACCACTTTTAAACATAAGGTGAATAGTCTTAAAAATAAGGAAAAAAGAATACTTAGAGAAACTAACATGTAACTGGCTTTCATGGAGATTACAGTAAACAAACATAAAGGAGAATGTGACAAACAACAGTGGAGGAGTAAAGTTACTTGTCTAGTTTTCAGAAGTTCTCATTCATGTCCCTTACTATCATGAGGACAAGAGGTCAAGGCTTTGTTTGAAAACCTGGCTTCAATTTTGTAGAGCATGTGCCTAGGAGTGTGATTTGGAGGCCACATGGTAATTCTACATTTAACCTACCATGAAAGCCTATCTCTCACTTGTGAACTGTCTTCCTGAAACCCCAGCTCAAGCTCTTTCTTAGAATCTTTTTCTGAGCAGTTTTGAAAACTTCCTCCAAACAATGAACTAATCTCATCTCTATAAGCCTAAGTTCCCCGACCAACAATTGGCTAAAAATAAGATGGTCATTTCTTAAAAATGAACTTTGGAAATATACTTCCTGCTATAGTCATTAACAATTATGCAAAGAGCATGCCATTTGTACATACGCTTTTGTGCATAGCCTCACACAGAGGCTACAGACAGAGTCTCAGGATGAGTTGTGTGTGTGTGTGTGTGTGTGAGAGAGAGAGAGAGAGAGAGAGAGAGAGAGCGAGGGGGGGTGATATTTGGGGATCCATATACCATGGCACACATATGGAGGTCAGAGGACAACTGTAGGGAATCAGCTCTTACCTTTACATTGGTTCAGTAGATTGAACTCAGATTATGAGCATTGTGCAGCATGTATTTTTATGGACTGAACCATTTTGTCTTCTCTGAACTTCTCCTGTGACAAGATCCTCATCTTATTCCCCATCTAATACCCACCCTAGAAGTCCTTATTCAATCATGTTGCTCGCTGAATTCTACAAAGTTTCTCAGAAGCTTACCACAGAAGAACCTAGGTCCAGAGTTTCTCTCCGGTGACCTAGATAGAGTTTTAAGTTCTCCACCATCAGTCCCTGTTAATGGCCTCTATATTTTTTGAGTTCAGTTATCCATTAAAAGGACACAGACCTTTCTGTTCAATGAAGTCTCAGGGTTGGTTAGAGATATTAATCTGTCTGGCACTATTCGAACCTCAACTACTATTGTTTTCCTAGATTCTACACTGTAAAATAAGAATCTACAAGAATTGTCTACAAGAATCTGTGAGAATATCTGAAACTTTGATCTGTTATGATTAGTACAGAATGTTCTTGAAAAGAAATTACACAAACACCTTCACAGGTAAAAGCAATCAAATAGTCAGAATCACAAAAGAGAGCAGACAGAAAATACTTGCTTCATTTTGTTTTGTAATTCTGGTCTCACAATTTCTCCAGTGTTATAATAAAACTGTTTGCTAGTTTACATTCCCTTTAGCAAACCCAAGATCCCTGGGTTCTGACTGAACTTCCGGAGCCAGTCTCTTGTTCTACCAGGAGCTCTTCTCTACATCTCTACAGATACTTCTTGAGTTGGTTGTGTTGGTTGGTTGGTTGGTTGGTTGGTTGGTTGTTGGTTGGTTGGTTATTTGTTCATTTATTTATTTATTTATGGCTACTTTGATTTATCACTGTATTGCTTCTTATTCTTACCTCTAATCTCCCACTATGCGACTGGAAAAGCATGCACAGCAGTTATTCTAAGCAGAGAGACCTTTTGATTTTGACAGTTGTAATCTGACAGCAGATTGTCCCCTGAGTACAGCAGCAGCTTGATTTGACTTGGTCACCACTTCCCCCACACCAGCTGGAATGTGTGACACTTACAGCCAATGTCCAATAATAACTTGTTCATTGATTTATTAGATAATTGTTCGACTGACATCAGTTCTCAAAAACTTTCCATATGTCATTGCCATCAGCTAACTAAATATTATTTATATTTTAGGAAAATGAAGTCAAGGGTCCCCAAAACTGCGTATTTGCACAGTGGTAATGAAGTAAAATTTTCAAGTATTAGTTTTCTTTTGAGAAATTTCTATATCATGCAGCCCTTTGAGTTTGTGCCTTTGCAAATTCTATACCCTTCTCTTTTTTGTATTTGAATTATTGATGATTCCATTTGGTGAAATGATCATGCGTTCTTTGACTTTTAAAATATAATAAGCATGCCTTACATTTAGAAATTGTCAAACTCAAACTGAAAAGGAATAAAGAAATTTTTGTACAAATCTTCCTTTACTCAGAAAATAGAAAGCAATTATGGAGAACGTCTTTAGTTTCTCTGACATTTGGAAATATTTTCCTTTGCTACTAACTTAAATAGACATTCAATGTAGCAATATTGTTAGAGATTTCTCTTGCCACCTGGAAATAAGCAGCAGGACTTTTCTATTATTAAAAAGAAAGATCAGTTGTCCCATCTTCAGCCAGGGATCATCACCTGTGTGCCTGAATATCCAGAAAAGGTAGCCAGATAGGATTATCTACTAAGTAGCAATCATGGATGTTATCAAGCTCCTGTGAGACTTGAAGAATAGAGAAATGGTGAGGGAGAGGGAGAAGAAAGGGCATAGGTCATTAGGATTATTTAAGCCACAAAAACCAAATGTAGATAAAAACAGAGAACATCAGCCTTTTACACATATTCATAAATTATGTATATAATAGTGCCTTTGAGCTCAGACTACCAACATACCAGGGTTAGTACTTAGGTTTGGAAGCACATCAAACATGGTAAGATTTTAACAAATAATCCTACCAGCCTTTGATTCCAAGGCTAGAAAGTGAATAAGTGTTTATTCACAGTCCAGAATAACTCATTTAAGATGACTGCATTTTCACCTCTGTGCACTAAGAAAAGACTTTGCTGCTGCTGAAAGATTCGACCTCAAAAGCTAAGGAAAGGTAAATATTATTGAAATATATTTACAGTAATATTCTTGTGTTCCTAACAGTGAAAAAAACTGCAGCAAGAAACTTACAACAGTCCAATATTTCTTAAGACATGAAGCTTCATTTTTTATATTATGTTACTTAGTTGGCATTTGTATGTGTGTGTGTGTGTGTGTGTGTGTGTGTGTGTTGTGTGTGGTAAGACACAGTATACTTGTGGTGGTCAGAAGAAAAGATTGGACTCAGCTCATCAGTCTCAGTGGAAATGTTTTTTCACACTTAGCTATTTCACCAGCTCCAGGTTCATTTCTTTCAAGCATTATATAAGAACCAGAACATAGTTAGGTTAAAATAAGCTGGCAAGTCAGTGCTTCAAGAACACATGCAAAATAATCTCCATTGTATATAATTTTTAAAAGTATTAAATCCTCTTAACATAAAGGGATTCATTGCTTGGTACAGAACTGTAAGGCATGCTGAGAGGATATTTTCTGAGCACTGTTTTCATTCTGAATTATCCCTCCATAAAAGAGACAAGAAAAATAACTCTAAGGCTGTACTTACGATGATTATATATGATTTCCTAAGCATCACACATAGCGAGCAGCAGCATGGTAAAGCCAAGGCTACACATAGCAGTGTGAGAGTTTCGTCAGACTGGCGAGGGTTGTCACTCCTCTACATATTAAAGAAGGCTTTTCTTTGGCCTAGCTCTTCTTTTTGTAGAACTTCTATTTGTTTTCATATCTGAGTTACTCAGGACTCACTGAGCATAAATGACAGAAATATAGCACAGACCTGACACTACTCTTCTCAAAAGCAGAAATACAAATGGCTAAGCACTTAGATTGCTCAATGTCTTCATCTATTGGGAAAATGCATGTTAAAGCTTTCAAATTCCATTTCAGCCCAGTCAGAATGAACGTGATCAGCAACACACACAGTGTGGTCATGGTTGTGGGGATGGGAGAATGAGTCTACAGTGCTGCTGGGAATAAAAGCTAGTGTAGCCATTTAGAAATTAATCTGGAGGTTTCTCCAACAGCAACCAAGCAACATCTACCCTATTATCCAGCTATACAACTCCTGAGCAAATATCCAAGGAATTTAATATCCTACTACAGAGACATGTGCACATCCATGTTCATAGCTGCTCTACTCACAACAGGTAGGAAGTGGCATTAACATAGATATTCATCAAGTAATGCTAGAGAAAAGGTGGAGCATATCCACAAGGAACTATTACTCTGCAGAAAAGAAAATAACAAGCCCATTAAATTTGTAGATAGATGCATGGGAATGGAAAGTATTATATGGAATGATGTCATATAGTGAGTGAAGCCCAAAAGGCAAATATTGTATTTTCCTTCCCATCTATAGGTCCTAGAACCAAATATTTAGTTTTGTGCATTTAATCTTGGGTGGTGAGCAAGCCAGAAATCTAGGAGTCAACAATTGTTGGGAGGCATGGATTAATGGAGGATGATGGGGAATACAGAGTAAATGAAATGGGAGCGGGGAAATAAAGGAGGAAAGGTTCAAGCTGGTAATGAAGTGACAGGGAATGGGAGAAGGAGGGAGCAAGTGACTGGTTAAGCAAAGTGAAATATGCATGAAAAGCTGTATGTGGACCTATAATCCTGCAAACCAAGTAAGCAACATAATAAGACAGAGTATGTGATATCAAAGAACAGAGGGGTAATATGTAAACTGAAGGCTGAAGGGAGAAAGGAAGGAAAGGATGTGGGTTAACCAAAGCTAAGGACATGGGAGGAAATCTTCTGAAACCCCAGGAGTTTGCAAGCTCACTAAAACTAAAATTTAAAATTTATTTGAACAAGCAAACACCCTGTATAGATGAATAATGCTATGTTCAGAAGATAGGAGTTGTTAAATGAAAATCTCAATATCAAACACAAGTTACCATCCTATAACATTTTATTCAGGGAGACTCCAGAAACATTCAAAACAATTCAAGCTATTGCCACTTTCATTGTAGTCATACCATATCTAGATCGTAAAACACCCAGTTGCTGAAGGCACCAGACTTTTTGATAGCAAGACATAAGTCAATATTGAACTGACCTAGAAATCTTCTTGATGGTTAGCTTTCAAAGTGTTGGAATGTGCTACAAAGATATGATGGACGGTTCGTAGCGTTAGTATCAGTTGTATGATTACATGCAATGTGTGCCTGCTGGTGTAATAGTGACAAATTTTTTTTGTGAAGTAACCAAAATCTCTCTTGATTGGATCTGAGACCTGATCCACAGGAAGTAATCAATGCCTGGTACTGTAAAAAATAGTCAAAACCCAAGGTTGGAGAAATTATATGCCAAAATAGAGAACTTATTGAGGTTGTTTTTACTAAATGGCCGTATCACTAAACTGCTTTGTAAACATACAGGTTTCATAGTCATAGATTTGTGCTGTTCTCACCCCGGTTCTGGGAATCTTCCTACTGCAGTGGGTAGTTAATCCAGAGATTCATAATGTCCAAAGCACTGAGAATGCACTGACGATGAATCTCAGCTGTAGATGGAATGCCTATACCAACCATTCACAACCTCAAAGGCTCCAGGAATATGATTGAAGAGAAGCAGGAAAAAAATCCAAGAGGCAGAAGATACTGAGGAGTTCTGTGAAATGCCTTCCTCTGGATAAAACACAGCTCAGGTACACATGGACTCATGTATCTGTGGTTACCGATACCCATTGCTGAGAAGCTCCTGATACGTGATGGCTGTTGTGAAGGAAAATCCCATTTTCCTTGCAGGGGTAGCTGTACTGGTACGGTCCTCATGTTCCTGTGGATAATCGCACAGGTAATCCCACAAGGGCAGCACTACTTAGAATCAGTGAGTTATCAAAACAAAAATAAGAGACATGAAGTTGAAAAGGACTGTGTTGGAGGATGTAAAATGGTTGGAGAGGAGTAGTAAGTTTATTGAGATGCATTGTGTACTTTCATGGAATCTTCCAATAATTAAAATAGAAGATAAACAAACAAACACACAAAAACTGACACTACTTAGATAGAGTCAGACCTAGGCCAGAGGTCTGTGGTGGAATTTTAATCCAGACACGCCCTGGATTATATATAGTATGATCTTAGCACACACCTTGATGCCCACACAATGAAGGTAAGATTAGCTGTAGAAGGAAGAAGTCGTGTTTGAAAGTGATATCTAAGTGAGGATAGACAAAGGGATGTACCAGAGAAAAATTTGACAGAAAGAGTCAGAGGTAGGATGTGCCCTACTCACACAAGAACACCAGAGGAAGAGAGAGTGCTTAAGAGCAATGAAAGAAAATAAAAGGTGGTGGCGGTTGGTGGTGGTGATGAGTGATGAGAGTTTACGGGACAGTTTTACAAAGACAGGTGAGAGAGAAAACAAGCTAGGCACAGGGGAAGACAGAACCAGGACAAGCCAGAGAATGATAAGCAGAAAGAAGACTAGAACATATTGCTAAAGTCAGTTAGTATGAGGCCAGGCAGAGCAATTCAGTCAGAAGCACAGAAAAGCCAGATTAAATCAGTCAATCTTGGAAGACTAGGTTGTACGGAAGCTAGAAGCTTCCAAACCTAGGCCTAGGGATAGAACAGACAAGGAATGCTAAACCCAAACCATGTATTCATACAACCTGGGGTACATCTCTCATCACGTTCATCTGAGGAAACAAAAGTGACATTTACAGAAGTCAGATGACCAAATGGGCTGACTCAATTTAGTCAATTACTTTTACAGAGTTTTCAATGTGTTATATAATTTTCTTCCATTCATGATAATTTTATTGAAAACCATAATTTTGACTGAAGGACAGCTAATATGAGTCTGTGGACGAACTCTGACAGGCAGTTACCAAATCAGTACTGGCACTGGGCTACTCCTAAACAAGAGTTACAGATTTGTGAAGCACTCCTTATCAAAGTTCAAGTCTATGGTCAGAATATTTGTGTCCTCACCAAATTCATACATTGAAACCTAACTCCCAAAATGATAGTATTATCAGATGGGATATAGGGCAGGTGATTAAGTCACGAGCTATCATGAATGGTATTCTTGCCTTTATAAAAGAAGACTCAGAGTTCCCAATTTCTTCTGCCATGAGAAGATATAATGAAAAGGAGCCATCTGTAGACCAGGATGAAGACTTTGAGTAGACACTGAATGTGCACTGCCTTGATCTTGACTTCACAATAACCAGAAATATGAGAAGTAAATTTCTTTAATTTATCAGCTTCTCAAGTTATGGTACTACATGAAGATGATCTGAATAGATTGTGTCAGTTTTACTCCAAAGATAGAAACCTCAAAGAAAACTAGGTACCATGTTCTTTTTCTTGTTCATCCTTGAATTCTAGTTTCTAACAATACTCATCTATACCATCAAAGAATGCCTTTAAGAATAGCAGTTCCTTTGGGGAAGTAGCATGAACGGCCATTTCATTAGACTCTATCTTCTCTTTGGAGTCCCTAATCTCAAGCATAAATGGTTTCCTAATCCTTTTGTGGAGGAAGGAATCAGGTTTTTTCTCAACTATATGTAGATTTTCTAGGCAGTTTCCTGTTGAGAATTGGTCTATAAAAGCTAGTTCTTCTCTGTAATTTGAGTATCCTGACATAAGCCTCTTTGATTCCTGGGCCATTTAGATCGTTATACCCCTGTATTGTTGTCTGCACAGACAATAACACCTAAAATTGGGGTCACTGAAACAGCTCAGCAGGAACAGACACTTGACATCCAGCCTGATTACTTGAATATGATGTTGGGAACCAGCATAAAAGAACTGAGAAATTATTCCCGCATGTTTTCTTTTGTCCTCCACACATGCACCAAGCACATAGCATCCATGCCCAAACAAACACATTCACACATTAAATAAATAAATAAATAAATAAATAAATAAATAAATGTGTATCTATCATATATATCATATCATGTAATATATATACATATATATCATAAATAAGATTTTTGTTCGCTTTTAAATATGTTGTTTATCTTCTATATATAAATGATAGTAAATTTGAAAGTAAGGTCCAAAGTCACAAGCTTCTTACCCATCTTACACATTTCCTGAAATGCTAAATGCCATCACATTAATATTGATGGCTCAACATACAGAAGCAGAGATATAACCATTGGAAATATTCATTTCTGTTTTCAGACTAGCAAAATCCACCACACTTCATTCCATCTCCAGTGTTAAAAATCTATGTCATGAAAATATCTGAATAAAGATTCATATGTTGTCTAATCCCCAGCTGTGCCCCACAATACTAATTTTTTTCTGATCTTATTATCACTGAAGTAATATAATGTTATGGATATATGATATGCAAATGTGTGTACATGTGTGTGTCCCAATCCTTTATAGTTAAAAAACAAACAAAAAAACATGGATTTGATTTGCACCAGTCCTTGGGTTCTCAGCCAATAAGACTTGACTAGAATCCCAGCCAAAATTATAAATGCCTCAGACAACACTGCTGTGTGCCACCATGTGGTGTAAAGTTCATCATGCAACAAGGTTGTTGACTCAGCTGTGGCTTCTTTTTCTGCCATTTGCTTTGTGTCTGGAGAACAAAGTTGACACCATTAATCATCAAAACTATTCAAGTGGTAATGTTGGACCTCTTTCAAAGAAAAATAGAGAATGCATTAACAAGATGTTTGGAGACAAGGTTTGTCATGGCTTGAGTTCCTTCTGAGGAATGATAAGAACCTTAAGTAAACACGGACAGATCTGAGATCTCTGGTATCCTCTGACAAAGGAGAAGCATGATAAAAATCACTGTCCCTGGGATGATTGGCCAAGTCTCTTACAGATTGTTACAGAAGAACCAAGTGGGTAAGGCAGGTAATGGTCTTAGCAGCATGAATAAAAAAGGGATAACAATTGTCAAACACTGAAGCAGAAATATTTCTCCACAGAGATGGCTTAGCCGCTCTTCAGTTGTCTTTGGCAGCAATTTTATTTGTGAGTCCATTTGATTTATGCTTCTGCACATCAGAAATCCTCAGAAGGACTGTGAGAGATTCTATTTCAGAAAGACAAAGCTTAAATGACAGCAATAATCTCTGAAGATGAAAACTATCAGGTAAATGTATATTAGCAACTACAATCAATGTCTTAGGTAATACAATTTTCAGAAAAACTGCAGTATAATTCCATGCTTTTTAAAACTGAAAGTACAGTGATAAATGTACGTGTACATACATATGACAAAGTGGTCTTCTAGAAGAACACAATTACTTTCACTATTGTGTTTTCTTTGTGTCAATCTACCAAGCACTACTAATAAGGTGGAGGAGCCAATTGTGACCTGAAGATGAAACCTCCAGTGAATGGAGTTATACCCTTAGAGACTCCAAAGGTCTCTCCCAGTCTCCATCTTCTATGGGACACTAGAATGAGAAAACAGTGTCCCGAATCCTGGAAGTTTAAACATGTCAACATCCCATTGGCAGACTCTGAGCCTTTAGAACTGTGAGAAGGAAATGAATGTTGTTTGAGCTTCCTAATTTATGGTACTTTGATATAACAGCCCAAAGTAGCAAAGACACATGTTACACTGTACTAGTGATTATGTTGGAGTAGACAGTAGACAAAGAAAATCACACTGAAATTTTAGTTTCTATGCATAGTTTATCCAGTATGCTTGTATTTAAATATATAATTTTGCAGAATAAAAAAAGTCAGACTGTTTTGACAGATATGTGTCAAATGATGCATTAAGTATTAATTCAGAGTTGACATTATTAATCGTCTGTCATAATGCTCAAGATTCAAAATAATAAGTAACATTATTGAACCATTTTATTTGGTGCTACAAGAATTACAAACACCCTGCAAGAGTCTAATTTATACTGAACATCAAAGATGTATTGTTGCAATTTCATGATGTGGACTTAGCTCCTGCCATCTCATATCTGTTCTCTTGCCTCAGTTTTTGAAGAGCAAGTGAAATTTCTAAGACATGAGATAGGGAGAAAAGAAGGAAGGAAATTAATGTCCAGACAGAGCTCCATTAAAGGAAATTTATGATTACTTTTAAAATGTACATTTTTATAATAGAAAACTACTTAGAACCAATGTTAATATACTGTCAAGTATTTTATAGAAATGCCCAATGCAATGTTAGCTAATGAAGAACATTTGTATACTCATTTTATTATTAAGTCATTGAATTAACTCTAACAAATAAAATTACTTTCTACTCCTGCAAACATGCCATGAATTAATATTCTCTCTCTCTCTCTCTCTCTCTCTCTCTCTCTCTCTCTCTCTCTCTCTGTGTGTGTGTGTGTGTGTGTGTGTGTGTGTGTGTCTGGTCTCTCTCTGTCTCTCTCCCCTCTGATGCCATATTCCTGAAATAACATTAAATGACAGACAGTATGTGGTTTCTAAAATGCAGGATAAGGATAGTGGCAATAATCAAACATCCAACTGTTAGTAAGCTCTCACCCTGGCCACTAATACAATATCATTTTGAAAAATAGTTTGGTTGTTATGAAATGAATCATAACTTGAGATATTATTCTCAACACAAATATATAAAGGGCTGCTTTTTAGATTAATTTTAAATATCCCCCAATGTGTTAGAAGCTATTCCCCCTGACTTGATACTGGACTTTTCAACTAGAAACATCCAGACCTTTGAGGTCTCACTACTCAAAACTTCACTCTTTACCTACCCCTCCCCAGTGTGGTTATTCTGTGCTTGCAAAGCACAAAGATAGGAGATTAAAACTGGCAAACATTTGATTCAGAATTGTATTTGTTTCTATGGATTTGCATTCATTTTAGTAGGAGGCCCCAGGTTGTTACTAAACTAAATTGAATTCTGCCTCTCAGCATTGCTCTGGACAGAGTGGTTAGAGTGTCCAGACTTCAGCTTCTCACATGTGAGGTGGATATACTGATATTATCTTTCTCATAGGACAGTTATCTAGATTCATTTAGTTGGACTATCTGGAGTTTTTAATGGCACTGTCATGAGAAGCACTTGATGGAAGTTTTATTGTTATTATTGATATAAAGGGCCAAAGGAATGAAGCATCTTTGTTCATAAATTTTCTCCATTTATCAATATATCCAGTGTAAAATATTAGCTGGATTTGCCTGATATCTTTCTCTTAACAAGAGAAAAAAAAAGAACATACCTCAGTTACAGTATAAAATAATCAGGTGGACAGAATCTTTAGCCATATCCATTGTATTTGGATCTCCAAATACAGTATAATCTAAGGGGAAAAAATTCATGGATTTTTAAAATTAAAATTGTCTCGCAGTTTCTACCTAACCATTTTCAATGTACTGTTTTCAAACCTTTCAAACTCCATACTCTGGAATAAAGCTTAGAGAAGTGTTTTCACAGTGTTATTCACGGGTTTTATTTCAAGTCTCTGAGACACATTGTACTAAGCACAGAGAAACCAGCTGTACGTCCACATGAAGAAGAACCGACAGAGTCTCCCTCAGGCTATCCTTCCATCTATGTAACTTGACATTTTCCTTTCCATTCTCTATACAAAAACAACAGAAACTTGTCAGGTACATGTTTTTCCAACCTTCATTACCTTCTGTGCTCAAAAAGAAATCTAAGTTGCATAGACATGGACTTCTTATTGAAATTGCATATTGACAAACAAAAGCATAAAAAGGCTTAGATTATGATATTTTAAGACAATCGCTGTGTCTTGTGAGATTTTATATTAAGATATGCTTTACTGAAAGCACTGTGTAAGATAACCATCTAGTCACAGAATAAGATGAAGGGCAGAAGACTTTCTAATCCATAAAATCACCTCGACAGCAATTCTCCAGATGGTCGGGTGGAATAACTGGATACACATGAAGTGAAGACTATTATAAATGGCATTGATGAAACCTGTAACTTACTGAAACAAAATGGTGAAAGGTGAGTGTACATACCTAAATCTCTTTATGTGTGGAGAAAAGAGAAAATGATTAAAAATGATTTATATTAGGATTACTAAGAATTTTATAAATGTAAATATACTTAAGAATCTTAAATTTCTCAGACAATTACTGTAAAGAGGTGTCTAGGTAAATACAATAAATGACAGAAAATAGAAGAATGATCTAAGCACTATAAACTGACTCAGTGGTTGTGAACCACAATGATTCTACATTGCTAGAGAAATGATGGCAAATATTAAAAACGTGAGAATATGATTTCTGAAAAGTACATATTTTTTAATCAACGTGTTATTTGAGCAAAAAGTATTTTAAAAGGATTTTGACTTCTAAAACTATTATGTTACCACCACTCCTTAAAAAAAAAAAAAAAAAGCTATCTCTAAAAGATTCCTTGACAGATCAAGGGACCAAATGCTTGCTATGAAAATGGTCATTCTAGCTGGGCAGTGGTGGCGCATGCCTTTAATCCCAGCACTTGGAAGACAGAGGCAGGTGGATTTCTGAGTTCGAGGCCAGCCTGGTCTACAAAGTGAGTTCCAGGACAGCTAGGACTACACAGAGAAACCCTGTCTCGAAAACCAAAAAAAAAAAGAAAAAAAAAAAAGAGAATGGTCATTCTATATAAACCTCTTGCAAATCAAAAATTATACTCTAAAATACATTAAGAAAAGACATCGACTAGCAGGAATTTGCTATGGTGAGTAAAATATTAGCCCAGGAGCACACAGACACTTTATGGGAGGGGGACTCAGGGTACAGACACATTGATACACAGAGATGGGGGTGGTGGAGTTCTGGAGCCTTTTCTGAAAGAAGTGTATCAGTTGCATTAAATGTTGAATTTTTCAGAGCCCTGGACCTACAGATTTCTTCTTCTGGGATTATTCTAAGTTAGAGAAATAATGGAAAATGTAATACCAAAAAGTAAGAGTTTCTGGGGCTGGAGAATTGGTTCAGAGTTAAGAGGCCTGACCGCTTTTCCAGAGAGAGGACCAACTTTCAGTTGCCAGCACCGCAACTCATAATTGTCTGTGACTTCACTTCAAGGGAATCCAGTGCCTTTATCAGACTCAACAGGCACCAGACACACACATAAAGCACAGGCATGCATGTGCACAAGACACCTGTACATATAAAATATGAATTAAAAATATTTTAAGATAACGTCAAGAACCAAAAACAAGGAAAAGAAACTATTATTAGGAAAATGTCTGAAAATAGAACACACATGCTATAAAACATGATCATTACACATGACTCACAAAAACATTAATAATGAAGAGAAATGGTGGTTATGTATTGTGAAATATTAATTAAGTATAGCATGCCTATTCATGTACACATGTGAGTATTTCACACAGAGCTTCACCCACTCACTGTATCAGCACAAAACACATACGCATGTGTGCACATACACACGCTCAATCTCCCCCAGTATGTAGTACCTGCATCCACGTTCCCTCTATGTCTTTAATAACTTGAGTGCCACAGATACGTATCTATGAAGGCTTGAAGGATGAATGAAAATTTATCAAAGGCTTAAAAATTGCGTGATTCTAAACTCTTTTCCCCACTTAAAGTTTTTTTTTTACAAATGCTCATCCATAAAATATTAAAGAAATATATTAATTACTAGCAGAAAGGACATACTTTGTAGTCATTTGAAAAAAGTATGAAATCTGAGTAAGTTGTTTGCCATTATACATCAATAAACCTTACAAGGCTGAAGGAATACAGATTGATTTTTTTAAATAGTGTTTTTGTACAGAAAGTAAAGAAAGGCTGCATGTTTCCAGTGTGTTTGGGTAGCTTCCATTGAAGTCTTTTATATTCTAGTAAGAAAAAAAGAAAAGGAAAGAAAGAAATTTAAAAAATAAAATATAAAATAAAATAAAAACAAGAAAAGCCTGGTAAATAAGAAGTCCATAAAGAAAGCAGTCTACCACAAATGAGAGAACACATAACCCGCAGGCTGAACCCAGGACTCACTCAGTCCCAATCATGAACTTTAGTTTTTGTCCAAGTGACTTGTGTTGGAAGAAAAATTGGATCTGAGAGCAATTTTCATGTTCCTTTCTCAGTCCTTGTGAACTGTGGGAAAAGCATGGCATGTACCTAGCCTGGAGCAGGCAGAAGCAAATCTTACGAAACAAGGTCTTGCTACTTCACAGATTCATGAGAACTCCTGAGTTCCTTAAGAATTTATTAGGCCGCTGAGTTGACGTCCTACCGCATCAGCTATGTTAAAGCATCAGTATTAAAAACCCTCCTGATGGGATGAAATGATAGAAGCCAATACATATTTCATGTTAGGTGCTGTGTGTTTCTTTTGTATTAATATTACTTTAATGAGAACTTCTGTTTGTTACAGATTGGCTAATCCATTTTTTATGTCTTAGAGTTTGGGTCAGGTCTGTTAGTAATTAGCCTCAAGGCAACTTCACATAAAATACAATTTTTTCTGGAGGTCTAGCTGATATTGTTATTCAACAGTCTGCTTGTGAAGGAAATTTTCTAATCTGATATTTGTGTCAGATATATGCACCCTGGAGAGTTGCCATCTGGCTCATGTATTTTTAATAATTTCAAGATTACATTAATGTAGTTCAAATCTCTAGTAGTCTCTGTTTTATTTAGTCCATAGTAAGAATGAGTCACAGTAAAACCAGAATTAGTAATCGAAAGAGATGCAGTCACTAAATAGATTTCTGGGCGGGTTCGTAGTTCAGTAGCAGAGAGGCTGAGTAGATTCATTTTTATCAACAGCTCTTTAAAGAATGCTATATCTCAGACACAAGTATGGTTAGTAATCAGCACAAATGACAAGAGTTTTGCTTTTAAGAGTAAACAAATAAGGAGGGATGAAGGATTAAATGACTAAAATTTATTGTACAAATATATGAAACTGTCAAAACAATAAAAAATGAAAGGCTTTGGGCGTTTTGATTCAAAAGATTAAATATTTAATTTTTTAAGAATAAGTAAACATTGTGAGGAGGCTCTAAGTAACATTTTGTGTTCTTCCAAATGAACCATATGAAGGAACACTGAACCCCACCCCACCCCTAGCGAGTGTGTCAAACATCTTTTGCTGATACAGTAATTCAAGGGCATTCCAAATGGCTCGGAGGATTGATGCTACCGAAGGAGTTCCTTCCCATGTCGTGGAAAGCACAGAAGGTTTTTTTTTTTTTTTTCATTTGTTTTCTCTGTAGACATCTCAATTTTTATTTACATTTTAAATGTATTTCTCATGCTACCTTTCCTTAAGTGCGATCATTTGCAACGATAAGTTGTGTCAGTTCTATCTGAAATTGGAAAATCACCTGGCAATATATTGAATTAACTGTTCTCTCTGAGGATGTGCCCCATGATAGGTTACCCCAACCAGTCAGTCCTAAACATGTGTACGTAAAAGCAATGGACTCAGCAGGTATATATGAGATATCCATGCATGCCTCTGTGTGTGTGTGCTGTGTGTGTGTGTGTGTATGCCCATGTGGGGGTACCTACGGAGGCCAGAAGTGGTGTAAGACTCCTGTGGAGCTGGAGTTACAAGTGGTTGTGAGCCTTGGGACATGAATACTTAGAATCAAACTCAGCGAGTGCCCTTAAGCACAGAACCATCTTTCCAGCCGCTCTCACAATAATTCTAGCTGTTTATACTTTGACTGGCTCTGTAAATCCCATTACTGTCTTCTAAGCAATATCATAAACATTTTGAAAACTATCTGTTACGTTAGTAAGCTCAAAAAACACCATAGGTTATTAATTGCTAATGCACTGGCTGCCAGTAAGTTTCAGTCCATTCCCCAAGGATGTTCATATATATTTCTGCCTCTGTAAATTTTTTGACATACCCATTTCTCAGGTTCTGTAAAATCTAATTTTTCATGTATGCCTTTCCTGTCTGTGTGACTATTCAGCTCTCTCCACACTGCTTAATGTGGGGAGAGTAAGCATGGTGTCAGTGATGCATTAGATATGACCAGAAGAGGAGATGAATGCTTTATACATCCTTCTGTTTACAGCCTGGAACATTCCACACTCACAGTACAGAATCTCCTTGATAGTTTTTTAAATAATATGTGTTGGATTCAAAAGAAATGATGAACAAAAGTGATACAGGAGATGTCAGCACTGTCTATGTGTAATTAAGTCACAAAGCATCACATGGCGTAGTGTCCTGATGTTATCACCGAGCTGTGAGTTTTCATCTCAGTGCAATTTAAGTAGAATTATTCATCTGCCAAATATATAAGTTCATGTTCATTTTTGGTGGAGTCAATGCTGCAATTGATGATATATTGTATATAATAGTTGATGTCTTTAATAGTCATGCAGTTGATGACTTAAATTTTGAAGAAGTAGTAAATAATGGATTTCAGGAATTCATTTCTAAGTTTTTTCGAGTAAAAAGTATAAATGAAAATCCTCATTTTATACTTAGTTTATATCCTTATAATGTTGTATCTCTGAGTCTTAATCAGAGAACCACCTTTAGCATCCTCTGAGAGAGCAGAGGCTCATAACTCCTAAAAGTACTGAGGATAGGGTAATGACAAATGCTCAACCCTAAATGGGATATTAATATCACTCACTCTGAGGCCAGAGGAAGATGGAGTAGGAAGACTGCAAGAGTTAAAGGAAGAGAGAGAGAGCTATAGCACTATAACATGCTGCCATTCGGTTATAGCATGACCATTGCAACCAGGAACAAGGAACACAAAGCTGTGTGGCCACTGCACAACACACACACACACACACACACACACACACAATCTAAAGGTGAGGAGAAATAACATGGAAGGAAAGGGCCAGCAGGAATAGAAAGCGGTTGAGAAAAGATATTGTAGACGAGAATATGGTCACTGCAGAATACAAGTAAGAATCTGCTAATTTTCCTTTAAAGGAGGGGGAAGAGAGTAAGAATAATCCAGAAAGAATGTAGAATTAGAGTTGGACAGTTTTCTGTTATAGATGAAGACATGGAGGTGCTTATGCCAAGACAAATACCAGAACTGATATAAATCATGGTTAGCGCTAACACTGATTCACACCTGGAAAGACAGAATGTTCTGGATCATTGCAGTATTGTGCCTCTAGCTCATTGCAGGGGAGTACGGAATGCTAGGATGTTCAACAAGAAGACACTATCAGGTTAATCTTTACTCCCCCTTCATTGGTGTGCAAACCATAATTAATGTACTGAGAGATTCTGGTTGATTCTCTCCTGGCCTTAAGATCTGGCCTTACTGAAGGCCAACTCACTAGACCAGAAGGCAGCTTGACAAAAACTAATTTGAACAGGACCCTGCCAAAACAAGCAGTGATGCAAAGTTGATTAATAAGATTTGAGCAAAATCTCAGTGAACTTTCCATCCTAATACACTGGCATTTAAAGGGGAGTACTTAATAGCGTAAAGACAAAGTCATAATTGTATTACAGTGTAATGAGCAAATGTTTGACTAGGAATCCACCTGGTGTTTGAACACAGCTAAGTGTTTCTACTATGTATTCCAAGTCCAGTCATTTGGATCAATGTCTGCAGAAGAATGTTAAGCTGACAGTGATCACTGGACTATGTCTTTTATATGTACATGGGAAGAGAGCAATTACCAAACATACGTCGTAGCTCTACACCATCTCTACTAAAACGGGCATGATTGAAATGGTGTTTATGGGCATAAAGAGACCGAAGACTGACTATTTCCCCTACTTAGTGGTCCAATAGCTTTAATTATCTACAAGCCTTGTCCTTGGAACTACTTAAGGAGACTTGAAGGAAAAATAAAGCCAATGAAAATCCTTTGCCATGAATGTAAGATTTAATGTTAAGTATCTTTTTAAAAACAAATAAAAATTCTATAAAATTTTAGTTTTTTCCTTTGCAAATTGATGTCAAAACTGTCCCCAAAGACATGATTCACACAAGATTGTTCTTGAACATCCATAGTTCATGTTGAGCTGAGCTGACATGAGCAATCATCACAGATATAATTACAGACCTTGATCTACTTTCCTTAGCAGAAACATTAATGATTGCGGTAAGAAAGCGTTCAATGAAATGAAAATATAACCCCAGAATAACAGTTATACCTCTCAAGAAAAATGAATGTAATACAAATATAACCTTGAACTAACTTTCACATTTCTCAAGCTTAAGTAACTCATATTTATTAAAACATGCAATTTACCTGCAGCCCCCGTAATCACAGCAATTCTCACATTAGCATGGGGCACATGCTCCGAACATTGCAGCCTGACAGCTCATTAAACCAACATTTTTCTTCTCGTTGCTGCTTCAATCTTGAATGTATCATTTAAAAATTTTAAAAGACCATGAGAAAATAAATTGAGGTTGATTCATTTTCTATTCACATATCCCTTCTAAAGTAGATTCAAAATATTGGTATTTATAGCATTTCAAGACTCATATCAAACCCCATGGAAAAAAAAATAACTCACTATGATGCCTATGGGGAAAAAAACTCCTAAATCCATTCACCCAGCTCTTCACTTCAAATTTTAAGGAGCACATTTTCAACCTTCGATTAGACATCTGCTTCAATACCCAACATAATGTTTTTATTACAGTATCAGGGACCACTTTTAACCCGAACCATCTTCTGGTTTTCATTTTCCCTTTCTCATCATCCTGGATGGACCAAATCTCCAAGTCTTTTCCATTGCATTATTCTTCCCATTACTTCTATCATTTCTGGGATCTTAATTTAACTACCTTCTCAAAAATCAAATCAAGATATTGAATCCAATTACAAGCCCTCCCCTAGGCTTTATAGTTACAAGAAACACACAGCTGAAATAAGGAACACAAAACCCTGGTAGGCTCACTTAGCACTTCAGTATAAAAACTTTATGCCAATGTCATCTCATGAAGCAGTATATATCATGTGTTATAACGCCCATGAACATGCAAAGCTTCACCATCAGCAGCAGAAGCAGACACTCATGATTCTAAAGTCACTGCCCTTTTACCCATCTCCTTTACAAATATCTATGAAAACGGTTTCAATAGCAAAATGCTTACCCTTGATGGAACATCTTGAAAAACTCTTTAAAACATACAAATTACAGAGACACATCCCATCACCAACCTCAGCTCTGAGCACAAGTGTTAGAAGACAATGCTAAACTGAAGGTGGTGGGGCTGGAGAATTGGCTCAGGGGTTAAGAGCACACTGACTGCTCTTCCAGAGGACCTGTGTTCGATTTCCAGTACCCCCATGGCAGTTCACGACTGTCTGTAACTCTAGTTCTAAAAGTTGTGACACCCTTGCTCAGACACATGCAAGCAAAATATACACTTAAAATAAAAATAAATAAAAATAAAAAAACTTGAGACTTCTACAAGGGGATCCTCCTTCTTAGGCTCACAGTTGAGAAATGCTATTTGTTACACTCTGAATTCAGATCTTGTGAGGTGCAACCATTCTCTGATTTAAAAAATACAATCAAAAACAGAAAAGCAAACAAACAAAGAAACAGTGTTGCCTGGAGCTCCTTCCAAGAGTGGGACAGTAAGTGTAAAAGATGAACCTTGAACATCTAGTAATGTCAGAGAATGAAGAAGTTCCTAGAAAAATTGCATCCAGGGGGGTATGTCAGTGAGAAACAAGAGAATCTCGAACTCACAGATGTACGAGATGGTATCACATGTGTAGCTCTAAAAGACCAGGCCAAGAGCATACACAGATCTATGTCTGCATGTGTTTGGGTATGAGATTATAAATGTCTATCAAGAGCTCCTGAGTTCATCCAGTGTCTACTTGCTGATCAAAACAAGTGACCAGAACACTCCATTAGTTTTAGCAACCACCCCAAATGTCAGATCATCACCAGATTCAAGCCACTCTGGAGATTAAGGAGTTAGAAAGTTCTTTCTTATCCTCATTCATCAAAATCCTCAAATTGAAGTGATGGCAGAGACAAACTGGGTATCCTGACTTATCCCACTGTAGCTTTGGGTTATAGGGGAAAAAAATGTGTGTACAAAAGCCCCAGGAACAGCTATATGAGAATCTAGGTAGAGTGGATAGGTAGAAAACATAGATTATCCATCGCTCACCTTTAATGTTGCCCTTTCTAGTGCTAAGTATTCACACGCGCTTCATAGTAACTACCTTTGCATTGTACATGACAATGGGCCATTTCCTAAGCAATGGGAGATAAGATTCAGCATATACTCATACATTCTGCCTTGAATAAATAAACAATCCTAGTAGTAATACAAATAATCACGTTATATTTCTAAATTTCATGAAGAAAGGGGTCTCTGGTTACTAACTATTTTGGCTCAAGAATTTGCAGTTCTTGCATCACCTGACAAGAGTATGATGTTTTAGATTCACAAATATAGGGCTCAGTGGATATTCGCAAAGGACACTCTGAACAGATAGATATTTAATTTCATTTCTTTAAGCCAAGGGAAAACTTCCGAACAACAAAGAAACATCACAAGATACCATTATCCTTAACTCTTTTGTTCACTTGGAAGTTGATTGTTCAAATTTAATTTCATAATTACTTAACAATAGTGCTAGTGAAATAAGGAACATATTGGTCACATGCTTTCCTCATGGGAAAGGACCCTGACCTTGCAAACTCTCAGCCTTCTGGTCAAATTTTTAAAACTTTATTGAAATGTAGTCCAATTATTCACACATTATCTATAGGACTTCTCTATACCAATGCAGGATGGAATAGTTACAAGAGAGATGATATGGCCCCAAACATGGGAAATCAATCAAGAGGGTCTTTATTGAAAAGGTTTCCCAGTGCTGGAGAGAGAGATGGCTCGGGGCTTAAGAGCACATACTGATTTTGCACATGATTGAACTTTAGTCCCCAACACCTACTTTGGGTAGTACACAACTGTGACTAAAGCCCCAGGGAATCCAACACCTTCTTGCCTCCACAGACACCTGCACTCACAAACACATAAAAATAGTTGGTTTTTTGTTTGGTTGGTTTGTTTTTAATTTTTAAAGAACGTTTCCCAACCTCTGATGTAAAAAGCCAGGTTCATGGGCTACATTACATAGAAGATTCTGTGTGTTTGCTTTCCTGTTTACTCCCAATACTTTCTGATAATGAGTATAGAAAATGATCCAACCGTGTCTCAGGTAAGCTGTTGCAAAACAAGTCAAAAGCTCCTTCCTGTAACTTCAAGTCAGAGAGTTAAAGAGCACGCAAGCTTCAGCCTACTAGCTAGAAGGAGCCAGCAAATAGTGGATCATGGACTTGTTTGTATCTATAAAATACACACACTTGGTGCCAAACTCAGGGGAGGCTGTTTCTGTTTCTTTACATGCCTGTGACTTAGTTTTATCATTCAGAATGTATTTTCACCTACTTATAAAAGAAAAGATACTTAGTAATAAAAAACACAATTAGATTTTTTTTAATATTCAAGAGATCTAAATATCAGAGAAGCTTTTTAGTGGGCATCATATTCTCAGCTGGCCACACATATGTAGAGAAAATTCTTTTTTCAAACCCTGTTACTACATCTAATTAGCATAAGCAGGATACACCCTGTCGGGCACCTAATGGTATTTACAGTCCTAGACTCTGTTATAAAATATGAATGGCCAACGTGTGTTGTTCATCAGGGCTGGCTCTTGTTCTCTCGTTATTTATTCACTCGACAAACATTCACTGAGCACCTACTTTCAACAAGTTCCCTGATTTGAAATTTACATTCTGGAAAAAGGCATGTCCCTGTACAAGCCAAGCGTTCTGAGAATTTTTTTTTTCCCTAGTGTGTTTCTCTTGCAGGCAAGACGTTGTTTTGCTTTGTAGTCCACTAACTTGAAAATTGGAAATTGTCAAATGCATATAAGATTGACAGTCTGCAGGCACTTCTATTTTGTTGACACTGTAAAAAAAAGGCAAAAAAAAAAAAAAAAAACTATATTCTATGCATTTTAAAATTAGTTTAGGAGCAGAGCAAGTACAGATGGCCAAAAATAAAAGAAGCACAGCCAATACTTGATCTAGGAACATTCTAGTTTTGAGAGAGGTGATACAAAGGAAAAGAATGCACAGTGTAGAAAGCAGAGAAAATGTCATAAAGAGATGCAAATACTAACTGAGATAGCAGTAAATGGGAAGGCATTGGCTCACATTACCCAGCATCACTCAGAGTACTCCACAAAATTTCCAAGCAAAGAAGGAGAAATGACATCAGTAAGTGAAGACTTTCACTGGCCAAGTCATTACTCTTCTTTTGACAACTATTAGGCAGATCATCACCAGTGGCCTCCACAGTGAATTGACTCCCCAGTCTCTATTTTCCATTGTCTTGATTATTCAACTTTGGAGTAGGCTGGCCTCAGTTAACTTGTTGGGCCAGAAGGACACACTTGGGGACAGGCATGCTTCTGCAACCCAGATGCAAACATGAAAGTGTTTTCTCAAACAGTGCATCTGCACTCAAACACTTCTAAAGAAAATATTCACATTTCGTTTTTAAAAACTTGGATGTAAATCCCTTTGCTGTGAAAGCAAAAGCCATTCAGATGCGCCGTGTTAGGGTTGTCAAATGCATTCTGCTTTGCGAGAAAAGGAGCTAGAAAGGGTTTATGAAAGAGCTGGGCTAGCATGAGTCTCCAAGACAATCCAGGGAGAGATGAAGGAAAATGCAAGTGTTTTAGAGAAAGCTCTAGAGTAGAAGAGAGTCCGTCATGCCAGTGAAAATGATGCAGCCTGATTATTTGCTCAGAAAAGGGAGAAAAGCTCCAGTAGATTGCATTTTTTCCTTATGACTGTAACTCATACTTAGCTTTTTATTCAGAGTCCATCCTTGCTCCACAGAACCAAATACATTTTAGCTTAAATGGATAAACTTAATATAAAATTAATTGCTATGTAATTCCCAAAAGGGCATGTTGATAATTGTAACTGAAACCACAAAGTTCCTTAAAAAAAAAAAAAAAAAAGCTCAAGTCCAAGTAGATCAAGAACCACATAAAACCAGATACACTGAATGTAATAGAAGAGAAAGTGAGAAAAAGCCACAAACACATTGTCTCAGGGGAAAACTTCCTGAACAGAACACCAATGACTCAGGCTCTAAGATCAACAATTGATAAATGGGACATCTTGAAACTGAAAAGCTTCTTAAGGCAAAGGACATTGTCAGTATGCTGAGAAGCACCTAAAGAAGTGTTCAAAAATCTTTAGTCATCAGGGGAATGCAAATCAAAATGACCCTGAGACTCCACCTCATACCAGTCAGAATGGCTAAGATCAAAAATTCAGGTAACAGCAGATGCTGGCCAGGATGTAGAGAAAGAGGAACACTCCTCCATTGCTAGTGGGATTGCAAACTGGTACAACCACCTGGAAATCAGTCTGTCAGTTTCTCAGAAAATTGGACACTCCTGGGCATATACCCAAAAGATGCTCCAACAGATAATAAGGACACATGTTCCACTATGTTCATAGCAGTCTTATTTATAATAGCCAGAAACTGGAAACAACTCAGTTGTCCCTCAACCAGAGAATGGATACAAAAAACTGTGGTACATTTACATAATGGAATACTTCTCAGCTAGTAAAAATGAAGACATCACAAATTTTGCAGGCAAATGGATGGAACTAGAAAATGTGATACTGAGTGAGGTAATCCAGACACAAAAGGGTATACATGGTATGTACTCACTGATAAGTGGATATTAGCCAAAAATTTCACAATACCTATGATACAACTCATAGACCATATTAAGGGTAACAAGAAGGAAGGTCCAAGTGTCCAAACTTCAATCCCATTTAGAAAGGAGAACAAAATCATCACAGGAGGCAGAGGGAGGGAAGGACCTGGGTGGGAGAGGGGAGGAGGAGGGTAAAGAGAGGATGGAATCAGGTATGGGGGAGGAGACAGGAGGGAAGCTCAGAGGGTCAGGAGAATGAATAGAAATATACAGCAGTGTGAGGTAGGGAACAGGGGGAACCACTGGGAAATCCCAGACATAGGAATGTTGGTGGCTCCCAGGACCCAGTGGAGATGACTTTAGCCTAAACGCCCAAGAGCAGGGAGATAAAACCTAATGAGAACACTCCAGTAGATAGATATGGCCCCCAGTTGAGGGATGAGGCCATCCACCCATCTCAAAATTTTTAACCCAGAATTGTTCCTGTCTAAAGGAAATGCAGGGACAAAAAAAGGGAGCAGGGACTGAAGGAAAGGCCATCCAGAGACCACCCCACCTTGGGATCCATCCCATACACAGACACCAAACCCCAACACTATTGCTGATGCCATGATGTATGTGCAGACAGGAGCCTGGCATGGCTATCCTCTGAGAGGCTCTGCCAGCACCTGACTGAGACAGATGCAGGTATTTATAGCCAACCTGTGACTGAACTGAGGGACTCCTATGGAAGAGTTAGAGGAAGGACTGAAGGAGTTGTAGGGGATTGCAACCCCAAAGGAAGAACAACATCATCAACTAATGGGACCCCTTAGAGCTCTCAGGACTAAGCCACCAATCAAAGAGCATACATAAGCTGGTCTGTGGCCTCTACTACATATGTAGCAGAGGACTGCCTTGTCTGCCCTCAGTAGGAGGGGATGTGCTTGGTCCTTTGGAGGCCTGTTGCCCCAGAGAATGGGGATGCAAGAGGGGTGAAGTTGGGGGGGTGGGTTGGAGAGCACCTCTTAGAGGGAAGAGGAGGAGGGTGGAGTGGAGCTCATGTAGAGAGGATTGGGAAGGGGGACAACATTTGAAATGTAAATGAAAAATAATTAATTTAAAAAGGAAAGGAAACAGTAGAGAACTTGTATATAAAAGTCATGGTAGGGACTGGGAAGCTAGCTCAGTCCATAAAGTACTTGTTCACAATCATGAGGACACACGAAGGATTCCTAGCACACATGAAAACTGTCTGGCCTGGTGAAGGCATTTGTAATACCAGTACTTCAAAAGCAGAGAAAGAAGGAGCCCTAGGATTCACCTGACAGCCAGTCTTACCTAATTGTTGCATGCGAGGACAATGAAAGACCCATCTGAGAAGTAAATGGCATTCCTGAGGATGCCTGAGGTTGTCCTCTGATCTCCCCTATACCGCACACACACACATAATTATGCACCACTCACACAAACATACACATACATACATACACACACATATCACTGAAATTCAAAATAGAAAAGGTGCCATATGTTGGGACTTTCCAATAAGTACATCTGAGTAAAGACTTTGCTTATATTTAGTTTTGCAGAGGCACAGGACCAAATTCTTGTGGGCTAGAGGAATAGACAACGTGTAAGCACAAGAGTGGTGAACTGATGTGGGGGCTTATTTCAGTCTATCTGGTATAGATAGAGAATTTCCTGTTGAGCTTGCAAGAAAGAACAGCAAAAAGCCATGGGAAAAAAAGTATCAACATATTAGCCAACGTATTATGCTTTTCTTCAAATGGAGTATTTTAAATTCTTCTGGGATCTAAGAACTAGTTATATAAAGACCAGTGAATTAGAAAAAAAGAATGTCTTGAGTTTCTCACAAAGTGGCAGTAGCAATCAGCATGTGACTCTATGTTCTTAATACAAACACTATAATAAAGGCTAATAAAACAAAAAAGCATCCAATTGCATCCAGGATATGATGTCAAGGAAAGCTTCATTAGAAGACAAAGGTAGCTCAACCTCGAAAAAGAACAGGTTTATGTCCATTAGGAATTGCAGATCCAAGGATCCTTTAGACCTGGGCAAGGAATAGCTTGTGTGGGCAGAGAAGTATTACTTGATATCATTATATTTTCACATCCTTCAACATGAGTTATTTTATCAGTCTATTTAAAATTAGCATTTACTTAAAAAAAAAAAAAAAACAAGTTCATTCACTCAAAAATAGTCAGTAAAGGACACCTGGAAAAATGGAGGCAATAAACGAAGCAGACTAAAGTCTCACACAATAGCCCACTTTACACCCGACAATTTATACCCTGAGGGTTAAGAAGAATAACATGAGTAAAGTGACCATCACAAGGACAAGTCACATGTGGAAAAATCTGTCATTCCATAAAGGCATATAAACGAATAACAATGTCCACTTGTAATGAGTAATCTGAATTAACTCACTCCTATCCACATGAGAGGTCACAATAGCATAAACCAAAACAATGGTATATTTTAAGAAATTGAGGTGACAAGAATCTTGCCTTGATTTCTTGAAGTTTTCTCACAAGCACTCCGAAATCTCACACAACTCCATTCTTGGAAGATATTCTAATGTCTTCCCCTTTTTTATTTTTAAACACAAGATATCCAGAGTGGTTTTGATTTAAGATGTTGTAAATAAATCTAATTGTCATTTCACCCATGAGTATCCTATAAGCAAGCAAATTATAAAGATAGTGAATACTATTAGACCAGTGAAAGCATCCAAAGAACCACCAAGAACAGAGATTCAAACTATGTCTGATACTATCGGTATATAATTATACTAATCAGAAATGTAGAGAATATATTGAAAAGTAATCCATATGATTAGTAGTAGTTCTGGTCTCCTGTAGAATGTAAGCCCATATTTGCCCTTGTACAAGAACACAAATGTTATGATATCCCATGCGAGTAGGAAATTATTCAAATGCCAGGGACAAATTACATGCAGTCTCTTCTTCAGATGAATGAATGAGTCTATTAGAGTCCAGTGCTCCAGTCATAAACACAGAGTCATTAGTAAAGATAACAGGAACTGAATCCATCCATCCTACAAGTTGAAGCAAAGGAGAATGAGAAGCAGAAGACCAACACATGGGTTCAGATATATACTGAGCTCACCACAGATGCACAGGTCTAAACACCTGGCATCTCAGAAAGAAAAAATTTTCAGGTGGCATAGAGCTCTGTGTAATTCATAGAATAACTTCTCCTTTGGTGCATAGGGCCTTAACTTGGCTCCTGGTGGCAGACCTGACTTCAGATGATATGGTCAGATCTCCTTTTACCCTTTATTTGGAAGTTTGCTATCTTTCTGGTGAGTTCCACTGTCTCCTCCCTGATTCGCCATTGTCCTGGATGCCCCTGGGGCCACTGGAGCCAAAGAGGAATACGTAATTTTCAGTGAATCCATCTGCAGTGACAGATGCATTCTTCTTCCCCTGATAAACATTTTGATTTTGCTAAAATTGCTCTGGAAATACCAAATTAAGTTCATGAGGCCAGGGAGGAATTGGGAAACAAATTCTGTTTCCCTGCCATGTCCTAGCTTGCCGGGGTTGTAAACTTAGCATTTTCATAGTGTCTCCTAAAACCTCATGAGAAAATGTGGAGAATTTAAGATTATATTAATTATCTTATTTCTTACCCACACTTTAGGTTCCTCTTCAGGAAATGAAGTATAGTTTTAAAAGGAGGTTCCAGTAAGGAATCTGGGGTATTTGCCATTTCAATATTTATTAGTACTCTCCCACATTTCTTCATCTAAACTTCCTCTTTTGAAAACCAGAGATTATAATCACAACAACTTACAAGCGGTCTAATAGTTGTGATTTTTTGATACTCATGCTCCTTATTTCTATAGAGAATGATGCACAAGCTTGACATAAGGCTAAGCCTTCTCTGGTTCCTGCATGTTATGCTCCACCCACCGCCTTCTGTGAGGGTCCTACTCTCTTTCACATAGCTGAATTTAGGTCCCGGATTTTTGACACCACTTGCTTACTGCTCTGGAGGTAGAAGAACCTGAGAGAATGGAGCCAATAAATGAGGCAGATTCGTCCAATAACCAACTTTATTCAGAGCATCAGACAAGTTTATACTCTGAGTGATAAGAAGAACCAATCATGTAAAGAGTACACATCTAGGATAAGCTGCATATTCAGGTGAGCTGAATGGGACTGACAAGCCACATGTGATGGGCAAGCCACATTTGCAAAAACATGTTTTTCCTGTAGCAATGTATTAAAAAGGTAACAAGTGAAGAAGTAAAAAAAAAAAAAAAAGAAAGAAAGAAAGAAAATTAAAGAAAAGGTAACAATAGCAAGTTGTAATGAATAGTCTGAAGTAAGCATACTCCTATCTGCTATACCTGGGAGGGACACACAGAAGCATAATTCAAGAGCCATTTCATATTTTTGAAGAAACTAAAGTCACAAGACCTTCTTGAGCTTTCTCACAAGTGCTCAGAAATCCACTCACAAGACTATTCTCGGACCATGTCCCAACAGCTACATGTGTCCATATTGAGTTGTCAGATTGTTTTCTCTGTAGATTTCCTCATGCACTTTTTCTGGCTGTAACTTAGATGCTAACTCCCCTTCAACTTCACTCACAGAGCTCTATCCATTATGGCCCATCTATTACAAAACCACCAGTGATAATGCAAACTCTGGTGCTTGAAACACAGTCTTCTCTCGTCTTTTGAGCACAGATCACATTTTTTGTATTCCTTTCTACAGCTAGTACTGTTTTTTAGTGCCGTTTTGTTTTAGTGCTGGTAGGAATCAAACCCAGTGCCTTACACATATGGGAAAATACCCAACCTCTGAGATCCATTCCAGCTCCCATGCTGTTTTGTGACTCTTTTTATCATAAGCAATATTAGAACAACATTTTCTGTCACCAGCATTACTGAAAAGAGTTGACAAGATTGTCCTGAGGATGTATGAGTCAATATTGTCTTATTTTACATTGTGTATTTGTGTGTATAATTAACTGAAAAGATATTTTTACTATACAAATAAAAAATTAAAGACAATAATGTGGGGTCCTCAGTATGTTAGTTAATTTTATTATGATTACTATGTCAGAATGTATTTCTGTACCAAATAGTTACATTTTTGTAGATATTAAGTGCATGCAATTTCTATTCGTTAACAATACTTCAATAGAGGTCAGGAATAAAACAATACCAAATTAGAAGAATAACAAGAAGCAATTATGAACAAACTGTATCCCAAATCCCAAAAGGCCTGCTTAATTTCTCTAAAAGCCACAAGTTGCCAGAGAGAGGAGAAGAGAGAAGAGAGAGAGAGAGAGAGAGAGGGAGAGAGAGAGAGAGAGAGAGAGAGAGAGAGAGATTCAGCAATCCAGGAAACTAAAGCAGTGATTTAAAGAAAAAAGGTGACTTCCCTTTACAATAGTATTTTTATGTTGAAAAGTAATAGTGACAATTCTCTATTAAAGATGTCTCAAAACAGAGCAATCCAGCCCAATTCCTTTTATAGAACCAGTAATAATTTGAACTAAAAATACAAATCGTAAGGAAAAATGAAACAAAGGATCAGAAATCCTCAGGAAATGGTATATATATATAAAAATATTTAACAAATTATTTTAAAAATCCAGTAAATATATATGCAAAAGTTTGATGCATTTTGGTCAAATTGAGGTTTTACTCATACAAAGTGAATTCACAAATGAAAATCAGTTCATTCAATATAACTTAAGACAAAAATGTTAAAACCAATAAGGTCATTTCAATAATGTATTCCTCAAAAATTTACTAAGCTAAGGATTTCTTTTTTTTTGCTTTACTATTTTTCTTTGTTTATTTTGTTTGGTTTTTTAAAATAAGACACAATGTAGTTTAGTTTGGCTTCAAAGTCCCTATTTTTGCTGAAGATGACTTTGGATTGTTGATTTCCGCCACTTCCACCTCCTGTATGCTAGGATTACAGGCACACGAGACCATGTCCTGCACATTTACCAACGGAGACTACTAGGGAAGACATAGCTCCATAGAAAATCTTTTCAAAATAAACATTTGTAGAAGGACTTGTGCCCAGAATATAAAATTAGACAATGAAAGTCAGCAAATGATTTCAACAATGTTCTATACAGGCATGCGCATGCACACACACACACACACACACACACAGAGCCATGAATGTCTAAAAGGCATATGAGGAGATATCAATATCACAGATCATTAAAGAAATGCAATTTAAGACCCACAACAAGCTACCATTATGAATCATTAGATTAGCTAACATAACAAAAACTGGTAATACCAATTGTTGATAAAATGTACAACAGAAACTCTCATTAACTGATGGTATAAATACAACCTATGAATTCACTTCGAAATATTTAACAGTTTCTTCAAACATTAAACACAAATCTACCATATGTACCAGCAATTCCACTCATAGAGATCCATAATAGAAAAAGTATAATCTTTTATACAAAGGCTCTTTATACAGATGTTTATAGCAATAATATTGCTAATTAAGAAAAATATAAACAGCCTATCTGATAAACAGATGAAGTGTTAAACAATCTTAAACAATCAAAGCAAAGTTACTACTACAGATAAGCTCAAATGTAAACAGCAATATACTAACTGAAAGAATGATAATGCAAACCCTACATGATCCTTATATGATATTCAAGAAGAGGTGAATTTAGAATAAAAAATAAGTATTCCAGAATTGTGACGAGTACAATGTTTGGCTATGGAAATCTGGGACCGGATTTGATAGGTAGTACACATATTCTAAAATATATATTTACCAAAACTCAATGACTTTTTAAATTAAAATGCATGTGTTTTGAAGTTTGCAACTTAAATGTCAGTAAAGTTCCAAAAGACAGATTAACTATAATTTTAAAAATCCATCAACTGCCACCTCCTTTAACAACTACCTTTGCGTGTATATTTCTCTTAGAAAAACAAGAGTGTCAGTTCATTCTTATGGTAGAAACACTCCCATCACAAAAATTAAAATGTTATTAAGTTAGAAAGTGCATAACACTTGTCAATTTTGTTGAATAACTCATATTCCTGACCACAAAATCAAGCACAATTTAAGGGGAGATTGTGGATAATCTTCCCGCAGCCACATGTCATAAATTAAGTAGAAAACAAGAAAATTGGGCTGGGAAGGAATATATGCTAGGAAATGATCCAAGATAGATGAGGAAAAGGCTGATGGCCAGGCAAGGAGAATATTGACAACTAGAATTTAAATTACCCTCACATTGATTCTGATTCTGACTTCCTACATGACGATAAAAGAACACACATCAGAAGGAGTTTAGGGGCAGAATTAACAGTGGAACCTGGATTCAGGGTATTAGAATTACAAGTACGCAAAGGAAGGAAGCACTGGGCTCCATGACACTAAGGTCAGATATTATATATGGATATTCTAATATTAATCTCCAGTTGAAATCCTATTTGAAATCTCATTATGAAACATCTCTGTAGTGCATCTAGTCTGTTATTCAGAAACATTGTAGTGATATTTTTATTCCTTGTTAGATCCTATAATGAAAAGTCCTGTCTAGTTTCTTTGGAGCCTGATGTGAATTAAGAAGTAGACAAAAAGTCTTCAGAATTAGTTATCAACTTTTTTTTTTAATTGGAAATTTTATTTACATTTCAGATATTCTCTCCTTACCCCATTTCCCCCACTCCCTCCCAGGAACTCACTATCCCTTCCCCCCTCCTCCTGCCTCCACGTTGGTGTACCCTCACCCACCCTCCCTGTACCTCACCTACCCACCCTCATATAGCCCCCCCAACGTCCAGCCTTAATGGGACCAAGGATCTCTTCTCCCACTTATATATAGCTCCCTTGCATATATAGCTGGAGCCATGGGTCCCTCCCTAAGCACTCCCAGGCTGGTGGTTTAGACCCTGGGGGCTCTGGTTGGTTGGTATTGTTGCTTTCCTCATGGTGTCACGAATCCTCTCAACTCCTTCAGCCTTCACTCTATCTTCTCCATTAGGAACCCCATGATCAGTTTAATGGTTAGCTGTGAGCATCTGCCTCTGAGTATGTCAGACTCTTGCAGACTTCTAAGGAGACAGCTATATCAGGCTCCTGTCAGCATGTACATCCTGACATCCACATCAACCTCTACCTTTGATGACTGCACATAGGATGGATATCCAGGTGGAATGGTCTGAGCTATTTATTACATGTATATATCATTCTTTCTTTAGCTCAGGTCTTCATGGTCTCACTTTTTGTCTGTCTATCTGGCTCTCTCCCTCTTCCTCTCCCTCTCCCCCATCTCTCCCTCTCTCTCTCTCTCTCCCTCTCTCCCTCTCTCCCTCCCTCCCTCTCTTTCTCTCTCTCTCTCTCTCTCTCTCTCTCTCTCTCTCTCTCTCTCTCTCTCTCTCTCTCTCTGTGAGTTAGTGTGTGTGTGCATGTGTCTTTGTGTTGGAAGATAGCAAAGTGAATTAAATAGCAGCTAATTGGGATAGCAGAAACTGTTATTAATTGTTGCACTTCTCTACTACTATGTATCACTTGTGATACTTCATGGGGTTATGATGGTGGATAAGGGAATAAATGTATATTTTGATTGTGAAGGTGTAAAGTCCAAAGTGAAATTCCACAGCTTCAGAATAGTTATTCTAACTGTATAAAAGTTCATTGAGCTGTTTAGACTTTGGGTCTGGTTAATTTGGGTGTGTGGTGTTTACTTGATTTGCATGTTTCTCCCCTATAATAGTGTTTAAAATTTTTTAAAGCAAAACTCAGTTTTGTTGGGTAAGAATTTCTACCCTCCAGTCATTGCTTAGCTGCATTCCTATTCCATTCTGTGACCTCCTTCAGAAAGTCTCAAATAACAAAATATTATGACACAGCTTTTCTCTTTGCTTGAAATTTACTTTATCATATTGTATTGATTTTGGCTAGCTGGCTTCTATCAGGTGTAAGAAAAAAATCATAGATGAAAGAGATGAAGGTTCACTCTATAAGAGAAAAGAGCCTTGGATTTGAAGTCACTGTCTTGGTCCAGATTTCTAATTATTTATAAAAAGCATAACACAGATATCTCCCAGGTCCCTTGTCTATGCACTAAGCATAGTTTCAAATTACTGTAATAATCACATTTTTATATGTTCTTCTTGCAGACCAAATTTACGGTCCTTAAAAACAATGGCTGTGTTACCCATGAACCCTTCCTATCCAGGAAAGGCTTGGCAAGGCTGGTGAAATAAATAGGAGTAAACAAGCCATGACATTTTCCTATCTGAAGACTTTAAAAGGTAGCAAATGCATTTCCAGGTTATTGTAAGCTCTAAATGATAGTGCAAATGTAATGAAACATCCATCATTGGGTGGAAAGTTACACAGTTCATTAACACTTACATTCAGCCAACAGTTTAAAAGACCTGCTCCTTAGCACAAAGGTTCATGTTACAGCAAGCACCACTAACATAACTGTCCAAGGCCAGGAGGTGAACCTCGAAAGCTCTAGATGACATTCTACTCATCAGAGTAATTAGTCAATGCATAAATTAGAAACAAAATAGGTTTGGGAAATTGCCAAAGAGCTAGATACAAACTGAGAAGTTGGCATTTATTTAAAGTCCCCTGCTTCAGTCACCTAGTTATAAAGTACATATCCGAAAACAAACAGTCTTGTGTTTTTTTTTCTAACATGCTAGTTATCTTGCAGTGGATTATATATAAAATGAGTCTTTAGTATTTTCAGGCATTCTTCCTTACATTCCATTCTTTAACAGTATCAAACATACATTCAATAAATAAAGCATCTGAGAAACATGTCCTGAATTCCTCTTAGGTACCAAGATGCCAGAGAAACAACGACACATAAGAGACAGGCTGTGCCTTAAAGAAGCTCACAAATACCATGAGGGAAAAAAACTCATGAATTTATGTGCACAAGAGCAGTGCTCTTTACCTCAGAGGACTGTGATATATATAAACACACATGTACACTGAAGAAAAAAACTCTTATAAGGCTTATTTTGTGTTTTATATACAAGTAAAGAGTTTGTCCTATCCTTATCTCAAGGATTCTTAGCAAAATATTTGATATTGCCTAATAAATTGCTTTCTTAAGAAATATTTCCAGTGAAGAGAGATGCCTTAGGTTTTTATCTATTCACCAAGCCATTAGTCAAATACAGATAAAATAGTAAGTAATAAGTGTATTTTGGAGTGTGCATGAGTGTGTGTGTGCATGCTTATGTGTGTGCTTGTGAGTGTGAGTGTGTATGTGTGAGTATGTTTATGTATGTGTGAGTGTATTGTGTGTGTGCTCATGTGCCTATGCATGTGTGTGTGCAAGTATGTATTTGAGTGTGTTTTTGTTGAGTGTGTATGAGCATGTGTGTGGCTATGTGTGTGTGGCTGTATATATGTCAATGTGTATGAATGTGTGTGCATGTATATGTGTATGCTTGTGTGTGTATGTGTGAGTGTGTTTATGAAGGTTCGTGTGTGTTTGTTCCTGTGTAAGTGTATTGTGTATGTGTACTCACACAACATGAGTGTGCGTGTGCATGCATGCATGAACATGTTTACAGGAGTGTGTGTGTGTTTGTCCATGTATGAATGTATTGTGTGACTGAGTGTGTATGCATGTGTGTGTTTATGAGTGCATGTGTGAGTGTATTGTGTGTGTGCACTTGTGTGTTTGTGTATGTGTGAGCATGTGTGTGACTGTGTATGTGCCTGTATATGTGTCAATGTGTATGAGTGTATGTGCATGTATATGTGTATGCTTGTGTGTGTATGTGTGAATGTGTTTATGAAGATTCGTGTGTGTTTATCCCTGTGTGAGTGTATTGTGTGTGAGTGTATTATGTGTGTGTGTGCATGTATGCCTATGTATGTGTGTGTGTACGTGTGTAATAAATTATTTCTCTTTTGTTAGGGATATTTATTGGGAAGGTGACTGGCTCTGTTACGCTAGAGTTATTGATCATGTTTTATGTGACAACTAAGGAAGCCTTAGGACTGACCAGGAACCTGGCAATAAAGAGTGTAGGCGGAATGATGGAGATGTGTTTCTGAACAGAGTGGAATAAAGACAAGAAATGAGGGAGTTTGGAATGTGAAAAGTACTCAGGTATTTTGAGAAATATTTTCATAAAGGAGAACAGAGAAATGAAACATTAGATTTAAAACGGGTAAACAGGAGTCATGCTTTTTTGATGATAAGAAATAAAGCATTTTCAAACTAATAGAATATATCATTAGTGAGGAAGATATTGAGGCAAGGTGGATGAATAAAAGTAGTATATGAGACTCTGCATTGGAAATGCAGTGGCCAGGCTGACCTGAAAATGAATTAGGTGGCCTCCACTCTGCTTCCTGTCCTCCACTGCAAATGTCCCCAGTCTCATAACCAGCCCCGTAGCAGACAACTTGCAGGTTCCACCTCCAATCTCTGGGGGACTGCCAACCGTGAGGTGGAACTAACTTTCCTCCTTCCTGAGGACTCTCTCAGTCCCCACCTCCACCCATTTGCATCCCATTTAACCCACTCCCATTCCTTTGTGTCAAGCTCTGATGCCTAGAAACACACTCTGCCTACCATCCCCAGTAGCCACACTAACCAGGACCCAGTAAGCAGTTCCCCTTATCATTCTTGCCCTCTGGTACAATCCCTTCAGTCTCATCCCATACCCTGTGGAGGACTGCATGCAGGGGCCTGTCCCCCACCTTCAATTACCAAGAATTCATTCAAAACTTAGGACAGACCCAGTTTTTGCCTTCCTTCCTAAGAACTCTCTCAGTCTTCTTCTTCCTACACCCCCATTCTTTCCTGTCAGCCCCCAATACCTAGAAACGCTTTCTACCCTGGACCCCCAGTGGCCACACATGGAGGGTACTCAAAAGCACTCCTTTCCAGGCAACCTACAGCCACCACACTTTCCTAAGAAACAGAGAGAGCAACAGAAAGCAAGGAATGGAAGTCCCACTCAACAAAGAAAAAATCAAATATCAACACCTAGAATCAGTCATCCCAAATACAGATGGGCTAGGCACCAGTGCACTAACATGCAGGACTAGATGCCTCCACCAGAATTCAGCCACCCTACTCCAGGAGACCCTGAAAACTGCAACGTAGCTGAAACAGAATATTAACTAATATGCTCAAAGAACTTAATGAGGAAATGAACGAGTACCATAATGAAGTCTATGAAAACACAGTGGGATGAAATGAAGGAAACTGTTCAAGACATGAAAATAGACATCAAATCACTAAGGAAAACTCCAAACTGAGGAAAAATTGGAAATGTAAAAATTAGGAAGTCAAACACAAACCTTAGTGATAAACCTCCCCAACAGAGTACAAGTCATGGAAGAGAAGGTCTCAGGCACTGCGGACAAGATGTATTCATACCTAAGCCAATGAAAATGTTAAATCTAAAAAGGCTATATAGACGAAGAAAGAAATCAAAGAAACAATATCTTTAACAATATGTGTATATATGGACATATAAATTATAATATATATATCCCTAACCAAGCAAGTAGAAAACTTGTATGATTAAAAACTTTAGGACTTCGAAGAAAGAAATGAAAAAGAAGATATCAGAATATAGAAAGAGTCTGCATGCTCATAAATGGATAGGATTAATGTTGGTTGGTTTTTCATTCTGTTTTCAATTGAGTGAGAGAAAGAAAGAGCATGGATTTCATAGGAGGGGAAGGATCTGGGAAGAGTAGCAGGGACAGGGAAACTGTAATCAGAATAAATCATTGAAGAAAATCTATTGTCAATAAAAATTAAAATTATAAAAATACTTAGTGTTCATATAAATGAAGAAATAACAAAATGAAGATCACCTGATGACCACCTGTGTGTTTGACTCCAATGTGCTATTTATTCCATTGCTGCTGGGGTAAACTTTTCTTGTTGTGGTTGCCTAGCTGAGTCTTATGTGCATATAAATAAGGTATTCCACAGGTTTGGAAATCAGAAACCTAAAGTCAGTGGCTGATTCATATTCCCAAGGAATACAGAGGTCCTTGGGGAATCACCTGTCAAAATTCAGTCCTTCAAATTGATTGCTCCAGAAAGCATGCATACCAAAAAAAAAAGAGTCACACACTATACTTCCCTAGACAGAATTATCTTCAATTAATTAAAATTTGATGTGATATCTGGAACTTGAACAGATATTCCAGTGTGTAATAATGGAAATGTCATTGAGCTCTTGAAACCCAGTTAGGGTCAACATGAAAAAAGAGTTTAACTTTTATCCTGACAATTCCTAATTTTTTCATATTCAAATCCTATATAGAGTTCTACAGCATGCTGACTTGAAATGTATTTCTCATTTTTCCAATTTCTCCTACCCCTCTCCCCGATCCTTGAATGGCTTATACATATGCAAATTAGACTGCTACAGTTTTGCATAAATAACACAGGTTATTTCTAGAATGTATGCTCCTTTCACTATTATGCAGAAATAGTCTAACAGTTTCTTTTAAGTCTGTATGGAAATAAATTGGAAAATTACTAAATGCTATAAAATATACAAAACTTATGCAAAAAACATTATACAAAACTGAAAAGAAGGAATTAAATTTGAAAATTAATTTATGTTGCATTGCTTTGAAATTTTAGATCATTCGAGATCTTATTTTAAACTCAAAAGCTTAAGAGTTAAAAGTTATGATGAACAATTTAACTACTATCAATTATTTTCCTAAGAGTTGTTAGTTTCATTTTAAGTGCTTCAAAGCTTCTTTCTTTATACGGCATACTCTGCCCAAGCCAGGAAGTAGCAAAAGTATAGTGATTTCAGATATTCTTATTACAAATGTGGCATGCCACTGAACATGTCAGTCTGGAAAACCATAGCAGATACTCAGACTGAGTGGATTACACAGGATTTCTTTCTTGTATTTCTGAAGGCTGGACATGTAAGATCAAAGTCAAAGCAGAGTTGGTTCAGGAGAACTCTCTTTCTAGCTTGTAGACACCTTCGTATTTGATGGAGAGAGAAACCTATGGTGTTTCATCTTCTGACAATGGCACTAATCTCACTGAGGGAGCCCCACCCACATCTACAGGAGTTCTTCATGTGAATGCACAGCTTCCAAGTATCATTACATTGAGATTTACAGCTTTAACATGTGAAATTTAGAGAAACAAAAATCTTCAATCCCAAATACTCATTATCTCACTGCAGAACTAAGTAACTTACCATTGATAACATATGTGGGGTGCCAGGCACTCCTTTGTCTGGCATCCTTCACATTCTAGACATTTCCCTACTCCTCAAGACTAACCAAGCCCTCCATACATGGACTCATTCCCAAGCAAGGTAGAAAGATGCCTTGTTACAATCACTGCACTGAAGTTGCTTCTAGCCCAAGCATTTAAACTGAGGTCTAATACTTCAGAAGGTACTTAAGGAAACGTTTCTTGTGTGAGTATTGTACTCATGCAGTACTAGAATGTCTTCTACCTGGTAATGAGCCATGGGGTTTCTCTTCCCCCACCCTGTTTAATAGCAAATTGGAAGCAAATGAACCAAATGACTAAACATTATTTAGCAAGTTGAATCTCTCTCTCTCTCTCTCTCTCTCTGTGTGTGTTGTGTGTGTGTGTGTGTGTGTGTGTGTGTGTCTGTGTGTGTCTGTGTGTGTCTGTGTGTCCGTGTCTCTCTGTCTCTCTGTTTGTGTGTGTGTATATCTGTGTGTCTGTGTACGTGTCTCTGTGTGTCTGTGTTTCTCTCTCTCCTCTGTCTCTGTCTGTCTCTGCGTCTCTGTCTCTGTCTCTCTCTCTCTCTCCTCTCTCTCTCTCTCTCACCACACACACACACACACACACACACACAAGGAAAGTGTTCTTCCATGTAGAATTGTAAAGTTTGATTTAAGATCAGAAGAAACAGATTTCCAACTATGATGGCTGGCTTTTCTTGTCATTCTTTAAAGATGCTTCATTACCTTGGGGATCTAAGGAACACTTTTGCTTTTCACCTCATTTTCCACAGGTCCAATATCTCCAGAGTATGCAGAAGTGAAGGGAAGTAGACTTTAAATATTAATCACTCTGTGCAATATCCAAGCAGAACAAATAACTGACAGGCAATTTCCAGCCTTCATACATCGTTCTTGCAAAGGCTCGCAAGCAGCAGCTCTGCAGGGACCACCTCTCCGTGACATGCATTGTTATTTTCTCTATAGTTACACTGAGATTGAACAATTGAGGATACCACTCATGCTTTTACTTTGATGATAAAAAAAATCATAAACTTTGTATGTGAATTACCTGCATACATATAGGCAGATAGCAGATCTTTCTCTACTGAAAGTTACAAAAAGGAGCAAAGACATAAAAACAGAATAAGGCTAGGAGATTAGATTAAATTGTAACTGGTGCATCAATTGAACCTAAAGTTATTTCCACATACAGTCACACCAAATCACATCTCTATTCATCTCCCTGTCACTCTCTCCCAAGTTGACAAATCAGTGCTGACTGACATTATTAACCCTGGAATGTCTAAGCATTACTGAACTAGGTTCTGAGAAGGAAAGAATCTGAAAGGAGACAGAGCCATGTGTATAGATGAAAATTAAAAGAATATAGCCTGTCTATTGACTACTTTCAGAAAGAAGGATGTGATGTCCAGTGCATGTCCAGATGCACAGTGAAATGTGAAATCACAAAAGCTTTAAGCCTTCAAGCAAGTTAGTGTAGAAACTCCCTACAGACAAGCAGTGTCCAGAGTGGAGCCTTATATATGGAGGAACACAAGAAAAGACTCTATGATCCCTCTTTGAGTATCTTAATAGTTCCTGACTTCCGTTAAATTGGGTGTCAAGTTTGTAAAGGAATTTGCTTTAAGACAATTCATTCCAACTTTCATAGTCAAGACAGCATGAAGAAAACTTTCCTGGAAAGACCAGGTTGTGAGCAGAGCTACAAAGAAATTAAGAGAGGCCAAATGAAGTTAGTCATTGAGATAAAGCTAGGGCCACCTCTGAGGGAGTGGCAAGCAGGCTGACAACCAAAATGTTCTCAGTTGTTCAAACTAGCAGTTTCTCAACTGAGCCATGTATTCAAAATGGGAGTTTTAAAACCTATCTGTAGAAGTTTCTGAACATCAAAGTGATTCTAAAGGAAGGAATCTGGAAAAGGATAATATGAAAACTCTTCTAGAGAGTTCTAAGAAGAAAGGATGATCTGACCCAGAAAGCATTTACTTCTACCTTGTAACAGCTGAGACTTGGACCATACTACTCTCCAAGACGTTTCTCCTATTGTTATATACACGTGGTTTTTCATTCATGTATAGATCTACATTAGGTCAGATCGATGAAGGATGTTTCTTCTCTGTTCTCTCCTATTGAATGAAGCTATAATCACAACTGAAAGATATTTAAGAACTAAACAAAGAAACAAAACCACTAAGAGTGAATCTGAAAGAACACAAGAGATCAAAGATGATGATGTGAGGTTGACAGTGAGCAAACTACATAGATAAAAACGTGTAAGAATGTCACAGTATGCAGATCGAAGTGTATCACAATGAAATCTATTGTTTTTATAATTTTAAAGAGGGATTTAAAACTTCACCACACCTGTGGTAAGCTTGTCTCATTTTCATTTTCTCTTTAGTCTTCAAAAGATTTCCTGAACTGTATAAATAACAATTGTTCTTTCTGTCTTATCTTCTTTATCCTTCCATGTCCTCCTCCCTTCCCACCTACTCCTCTGTCTCCCCCTGTTTCTTACTCTCTTTTTCCTTCTTTTTCTGTTCTCTAGTTTTTGTCAGTATAGAGTTCATTAAGAGTAATACTGTACCACTTCAGTTTTTCATTCCTGGGCTTTACAGACCAGAATGCCCAAAGCCAGTTTCAGAAGTTGCCCAGTTGATGCGGTGTCAGAGCTAGCTATGTATCAGGGAATGAGCTAGCTATGTATCAGTGGGTAGAGGTAGTTTTGTATCAGTAGTCTGAGCTCTGACTTAGGGAATTGGACAAATTACATTTCAAATGATGGCTATGCCAGTCATGATTTCCAGAATAATTGTTTTACTTCTCTGAGATAACATCTTCTTAGACACTGTGAGAAGACAATGTTGCAGTACAGGTTTGCACACCACACCTCTGCAGGGGCCAAAGTTGTAGTCCAGGAAAATCAATGTTCCTGAATTTTCATATAAAATAGAATGTGTCTTCTTTTATAACTTCCTAATTTAATCTAATAGGTATGCCAGTTTTTCAGTAAAATTTCACATACTACAAATATCAGGAAAATGTACAAATTTAACTCCCTCTCATGTTATTATTCTAAGCTTGATTCTCTTCTTTCCTTTCCCATAAGAAAATAAGAGAGAAATCTTTGCTTGTAGTTGACATCCAGACGAACCTAGAGGTTTTAATCTTTTTTCAGAATCGCTATATGAAATCAGTTAAAATCCAAGAGAACTTGATTTTTTCCCCTTCATAAAATATACTAAAAATTTCCTTCATGGTGTCTAAATAGAATTATTGCCCCCACTGGCACACTGAAGAATAAACTGAAATGATTCTTAATGTCCTTTCCTGTTCTGACATTCTGTAATTCTGTGATTTGTGAGGTTTTCAGAATAAAGAAATATTGAAGTTCACTCTTCTCCAGCAAACCCTAACTAGATAATTAAATCCTGCTTCAAGGACAGCTCAAGATCAAATGGGCATAGGGATGAGACAAACGTTATCAATATCAGATTTTCAACTTCCTGACAACAAAGACCATATCTCCCATTCCTTTTCTGCCCTCTGTGGCAAATGCAGCATAATTGGATTCTCAAATCATCATTGTCAGTTCCAACTCCCAAGTGACAAAGACTGGACATGCTTCAGATGATATGCCCTGGACATACTACAGATAATACCAGGATGGACACATTATAGATGACACAGAATACACATGGTACACAGGATGAAGCCTAAATATTTTATGGGTAATGCAGCCTGGGTGTGATATGAAGACACAGCCTGAAAATGCTATAGATGACATGGCCTAGACATGCTACAGATGAAATGCCCTAGACAGGCTACATATGACAGGAGCCTGAACATGCTACAGATAGCACAGCATTGGCATGCTACAGACTCAGGAATAGGGTTAAAACTCAAATGATATATCTGTAGAGCTCAGAATTGTTTCCGTGATATTAGACAATATATAAATGTTCACTTCTTAAGCTATATGGAAGCCTAGTATTTTATGTTTCTTAAGTACACATACACATACAGAGAATATGTATATGATACACACATGATATATATATTTATCATGTTTGATGTACAATTATATATATATATATATATGAAACAGAGTTTAACTGGAGTTACCCAACAGTGGATTGTATTTGTTCCATAAGCAATAGGCAATAGGTTCCAAATAAATAATCCAGTTCCAGGTGTGAGATGGTTATTGTTATTCTAGTTATTGTTAAGTATGTCCTGGAAACTGTCGTGTGTGTGTGTGTGTGTGTGTGTGTGTGTGTGTGTGTGTGTGGTGTGTATGTGCGCGCGTGCGTGTGTGTGTTATAGTTACTTTTCATTTTAGTTGCCCACCAGAACTTGATAATCAGTCTCCATTGCAGAAGACACCATAATTTTGGTCAAAGGGCATGGGGAAACCAAGTTGGTACTGGCCAGAAAGTTTCCTTCATTCTGGCATGCTTTCACAGTATTGGAAGATATTTCACAGGCAGCTTGGGTGGTATTGATCATTAGTTCTACTCAGCTATGAATTTTGAGAGCTACAATAATACACTAATACATGACAAAATATGTCCATGTATATAATAGAAGAATGAACACATACAGACATACAGGAGCACACGCACACACACACACAACACACAGAGAGAGAGAGAGGAGAGAGAGAGGAGAGAGAGAGAGAGAGAGAGAGAGAGAGAATAACTAACAGTCTGCAAAGACAACTGTAAAAGTAACTTTTATTTCCTCAGATGTGGTTGTTGTCTCAGAGCTTACTGCTCAATTAGCTCACTTTTCCTACCTCTTTCTGAACTCTGGTTGGCTGGTCCACCTAGCTTTTCTGGGCCAAACTACTCCCCAAGATGAGTCGTTCAATCTGGCTTCACTCAGCTTCTGACTGAATTGCTCTGCTTGGCCTCGTATTCATTCTAGCAATCTGTTCTAATCTTCTGGCTTCTTCTCATTCCCTGGCTCATTCTGTCTTAATCTGTGTCTAGCTTTTTCTCTTGGGTATCTATCTCTGTGAAACTGTCCTGGTACGAACTGCCTCTGAAATGTATGAATTGAACTACATCAACAGAACTGTCGCACTCAACATCACTGTGTTACCTCCTGTGCTGACTGACTGACTAGACTCAACTGGTTGGACAGAACTGACTGAACTCAATGGAACTCCACTCATTGAACTGCCCTCCAATTAGACATCCCTTTCAAATGTGGCTGATCCTTCTAGAAACTAACTTTACCTACATTGGTTGGGATTGAAGGTGTATGCTAAGGGTGTAACTGTATTCCAGACAGAGCAGCCATGTTGCTGGATTAAAATTCCTCTACAGACAACTACATTGGTGGTGATGTCATCTGCAAACACTCTATAAACTTTACCAAACCTGCTTTCCTTATTTATTTAATTGAATGCAAAGGGCTAAAAGAATAGATTATCACAATGCTCTTTATCTATTCATCTAGGGCATCTTTAGATGCTAAAACTATTCAACATACAGGCTTCTTTATGATTGTTAGTAAAACACAAAAAGTGTATTGTAGAAAGATGAAACAGAAATCACAGAAGTTTCCTTTTGAAAAGAATTCACTTGAATAGTGATAAAATTGGCTCAATTTTTACATACGTTTCCTGACTAGATACTTCTCTCAGTATGGGTTCCAAATGATGGAACTCTATAATCCTTTTTTGAGATTCAAAAAAAGATAACAGGTTAAACTAGAGAGTTTAAAATAATTGTGACCAGAAAAATACAGGAAAACAATTGACTAAGATAGTTAGTTATATTTGCTTCTAACTAATGTTTCAATGTATCAGTCAAACAGAAGTCCTATTGTTTTGTTAAACTCTTTACCCATTAACCCTGTAAACTCTTTGTGAGTAGGCCTAAGGAAAAAGAGTCATATATATATATATTTTGTGAACTCATGCATACCCTATATTTTGATCATATTCATCAGTAATTCCTCCCAGATCTACATCTCTGCTCCCTTAACTTTATGTTCTCTTTCTCATTTTTTCTTTTTCAAAATAACCCACTTAGTTCAATTAGTACTACTCAATACACTCCTGAATGTAGAGCCTGGATGAGCATGGTTGACCTACAAGAGACCAGACTTTTAAAGAAGACTAATTCTCCCTATCCCAGAAACTAGCAACTGTCCACAGCTCCTTAATTAGGGGTAGGAGTCCGTGAACCCTTCCCCGTTCCACAATAGAATGTGGAGTATATTTATCTTGTACTACTTTTATGTGGGCATTAAAGCTGCTGTAAGTTCATGAAAACAGAAGTCCTGTCGTTTCCAGAAGACTCAACAAAGTTTCATTCAGGTCCTTCCTAATTACTGGCTCTTATGATCTTTCCACCACCATCTCCACATTGGTCCTTGAGCCTTGAGCCGGGAAGTGGATGTGACAGAGGGTCCCATCTGTGGCTAAGAAACCCATAGACACAATATTCTCTATACTTTGCATAGATGTGAGCTTCTGCACTAATGGTCACCTGCTACACACAATAAGCTTCCCTCAGGAGGACTGGCGGCTGCTCTAATCTAGGATGTGAATATATAGGGCTGCTTGATACCACATCCAGTTAGCAAAGTAAAAATAGTAGAGCTAGTCCATCATGTTTTCTTAGGCAGATTCACAGTACCAGGCATGTATTTCCTTCTGTGGAGTGGCCCTTAAATCCAATCCAAAGTAGTTGTTCAAGTAGCCACACAATGCAGAGATAATCATTTCAAAAAGTTTATGTACATAGAAACATAGAAGGATTAGAAATTTTCTATTTTACTTTTAGACAGCTATTGAAGGAATGTTAGCATTCTTTTTTAAGAACCTAACTTTTATAAGCTTTATCAAGTTCTAATGTAAGCAGTTGGGTTTACTCTTCATGGTCACCGGCAACTGATTATAAACACACACAAGTGTACACACACACACACACACACACACACACACAGTCTCTGTATATGGAATATATAGTATTATATTCCTGGTATAATATATACTATATCATGTATATATAATTACACATATATTCATTCATAAGAATGGCTTACAGGTCATCCAGCTACTCCAACAATGGCTGTCTACTAATGGAAGGCCCAAGAATCCAGGAATTGTTCAGTCCACAACACTAGATGTCTCAGAAGGTCTTCAGTATCCACCAGAATCCCAAAGAAGTAGCATCATGCCAGTAAAGAATGGACTGGCCAGGGAGAGTGACAGCAAGAAGAAAAGAGATTGCTATCTCCCTTCTTTCGTGTCCTTTACACAGACTGCTAGCAGGAGATATGGCCCAGATTAAAGGTGGATATTCCCACCTCCAAAGATCTGGATTAAAGATGGATCTTTCCACCTCAAAGATCAGAAGTGTATCTTCCCACCTTAAGTGATTTAATTAAGCATAAGTCCCTCAGAGGTATACCCAGCCATTTGTGTTTTATTTAATTCCAGATGTAGTCACATTGATAATCAAGAATAGCACCACAAGCATCTTCTAATGTTCTTGATGCTGTATGCTGTCTGAACCAAGATTACTCATGCACTCTTGAAGACTTTCAAGTAAATCAAAAAACTCAAAGGTTACCTTAGCGAAGTCATAGAGTCCATAACAATGCTGGAGAGTCAGCATTAGGCTTCTACCTCTTCTTTTGTTGTCGTTGTTCAAAGGAGAAATGGCCTCCCATAGGCTCTGCCAGTTGAATAGTTGATCCCCAGTTGGTGGAACTATTTGGAGAAGTTTAGGCTGGGGGGAAATATGTCATGGTGGGACATAATTTGGGAGTTTGAAATCTTGCCCTACTTTAAGTTTGCTCTCTCTGCTCTGTGTTTGTGGTGAAGGATGTGAGCTCTCAGGACCATTGTTGCTGTCACCATTCCTACATTTGCCGCCAAGCTTTCCCTTCAGGATGAGCTCCTAACCCCCTGGAACCATAGCCTAAATAAACTCTTACTTCAGTTTATTTGCTCCAGTAATTTTCCAGTCCACAATACAAGTTGCCTTGGTCATGGTGCTTTATTGTAGCAACAAACAAGGTAATTGATATAATCTTAGATATACAGCTGAGAGCGGCTGGAGGTAATCTGAGTTATGCCGACAGGTTAAATTATAATGTTCCACAAGAACATAAGGGAAATGTCAAAATTCAAAGCCACCTAACACCTGACAGCTCTATGCATCAGGACAAAGAAAAACAGTTTTATGATATATTTTAACAAATATTCCCCCTTCCTAACAGAAAAAGACTATTATTCTGGATTGGCACAACCCTGTTACAGCTTAAACTTTTTTGTTTTGTTTTTTGTTTGTTTGTTTGTTTGTTTTTGGTTTTTTTTGTTTGTTTGTTTGTTTGGTTGGTTTGATTTTTTGGGACAGGGTTTCTCTTTGTAGCCCTGGCTGTCCTGGAACTCACTCTTTAGACCAGGCTGGCCTCGAGCTCAGAAATCCGCCTGCCTCTGCCTCCCAAGTGCTGGGATTAAAGGCGTGCACCACCACCACCTGGCCAGTTTGAACTTTCAATGTATCTCATGACTACCATTTTTAGATAATTTTTGTTCTCCTTTGTTCATATGGATGATAAAGCTGCCTACCCAGCTCCTAAGACACCCTGTAGGTTAAGGTCTGGCATCTATCTAAAGGATCACAAACTCGTACGTGAGATACAGAGCATGGAAGCCTAGCTAAATAAGGCCTTCCCATTTTCTCACCAATGAAGAGTAATGCTGCAAGGAAAACTGTACATATACTTCAAACAGCAAAGGGATATGAAAATATATAAAACAACAAATATATATAATCATGAATAATGATGAGAAACAAAATGCCTGGCATCCAGGGTTCCTGTATCCAATTAACACTAACTCAGCTACATTTCCTCCAAAGCACTTCCCCACTTCTGTAATAACATCTGCATGGTGCAAGAAATGATTCAGGTTAGTAGGGTTTCCTTTTCAATGGTTTCTATCATTATGGGGTACTCTTGAATCAAATTTAGAATCATCAAGACCAAACACTGGGAAAAAAAACATGCTGTTCAGTACATGCTGAAACTACAGGTCAAGGAAACGTTCTTCATTTCTTTGATTTTATCCCACATAACTCAAGAGAACAAATGTTTGCATGAACATATGTGCACTTAGTGCTAAGATGCCATAGCTAGCAACACAAACATATTTGTTTGGTAGTTTAACAATATACTCATACTCTTATTGAGTTAAAAACATAACCTACTTATAGCTACAAAGTGAATAGTCACAAAAAAGAAAGCCAAAGTGTAGTTGGAATAGATGTGAACATACATATAATGTTGTATGTGTGTAGCTGCCCTTCAGTGGTGTAGAATACATGTGCTTACATTGTATGCATAATATATATGCACATAGTATATATATACACATGTATATCCTCCATGTATTCCTTATGTCACTTTTATATTACACATAACATAGAATGTGAGCTATGTGAATATATCGTCTACTATATAACTTAAAGAATAATGGCAAAATAATTTCATATGGATACATCCTTTTCCATTCTCTAGTTAGTTGAGTCTGCATCAGTTCAATCTATGAGTACAGAAAAATTATTGTATAGATAAGCAAATAACTAAATTATGGTTGATGAAAAGTCTCTCTAAGGAGTTTGCTAGAAGTTTATTTATGCAGAATTTTTAAAAAGAAAAAGAGAAAAATATTTCAGATGTTATCATGGGAAAAGTGAAAGACTGATGTAGCTGGGGCTAAGAAGTTAGAGAACACATTATTCAAGGAGGATGGACTTGACCTAGAGATAGATCAGATCTCTTGATAACCATATTAACTTCTCCTGATAGCCTAAGAAAGGACCAGCAGGGTTAAGCAAAGGAATGGCAGCACCTTGTTTATTCTACAATAAACTGATGTGTACTATGACTGTAATGTGGAGTATGGACAGTAGAGGGCACAAGAGTAGAAACCAGGAAACCAGTTAAGGTGCTATTGGAGCCTAAGTGGCATACCCAGAAAGAAGCAGAGGCATATAGATCTTTGTGGCCTTAAGGAGACAAACTGGCTTTAAGGTCAGACTTGTCTGCATAAGCGAGTTTCAGGCCAGCCAGGGCTACATAGTAAGACTTCGTTTCTAAATCAATCAATCAACAAATTAGACTGGCTCAAGAGACAGATAGTCACAGTCTAGGCTGTGACAACCATATAGATGGAAGAAATAGTGATAGGGAAAGACAATCAAACTGACTTTGAATCTCTAGATTAATCTTTGCTTCACATGTGGTATATAACACATACATCTCACTGATTCACTGGCACATCTTACAAATATCTATGCAGCTGCCATCACTGTGGCTCGTAGTATCAGAACTTAATGTCTTAGTTAGGGTTTTCATTAAAGTGAAGAAACACCATGACAAAGGCAACTCTTACAAAGGACAACATTTAATTAGGGCTAGCTTACAGGTTCAAGGAAGGAAGCATGGAAGCAGCCAGGAGGGATGGTACTGGAGGAGCTGAGAGTTCTACATCTTCATTCAAAGGAAGCCAAGAGCAGACTGTCTCCTATGAAGCTAGGAAGAGCATCTCAAAGCCCAGCCCCACAGTGCACACTTCCTCCAACAAGGACACACCTACTCCAGCAAGGCCACACCTCCTAATAGCACCACTTCCTGGGCCATGCATATTCAAACCACCACACTTGTTTGAATATTGGTCTGTGTGATCTCGAGCCCAATTCTGAATCATGAGGTTTTTAGACACAATGTAGGACTACTTTTAAGATTTTTTTTCAGATTAAGTAGGATTTCTGAGATGAAGGTAGACCACATATCTCTGAGAAAATGCTGCTCTCTAGATCTGATCTTACACCAATTGATATCCAGAGCTATTCAAATTTTATTTTAAAAAAATGGTTTTCAGTTAGTAGGGTCACAAAATTGTACTGACATGTGAGGGTAAAAGAGCATTTCAGAAGTAACTTCCTGAGTGAGGATGATTGCAGCAGTCATCAACCACTTTGTTATAGAGGAAAAGCGTCATGCTAGTGACGTTTGTGCACTTGTGTATCCATGAAGTAATAAGTAGATTGGAGTGAACTAAGAATAGAAATTTTTTTTTAATTGGAAATTTTATTTACAATTCAGATGTTCTCTCCTTACCCCATTTCCTCCCTCCCTCCCAGGAACTCACTTTCCCTTCCCCCCTCCTCCTGCCTCCACGTTGGTGTACCCCACCCACCCTCCCCGTACCTCACCTCTCCACCCTCGAATATCCACCCCCACGACGTCCAGCCTTCATGGGACCAAGGATCTCTTCTCCCACTTATATATAGCTCCCTTGCATATATAGCTGGAGCCATGGGTCCCTCCCTAAGCGCTCCCAGGCTGCTGGTTTAGACCCTGGGGGCTCTGGTTGGTTGGGATTGTTGCTTTCCTCATGGTGTCACAAATCCTCTCAACTCCTTCAGCCTTCACTCTATCTTCTCCATTGGGAACCCCATGCTCAGTTTAATGGTTAGCTGTGAGCATCTGCCTCTGAGTATGTCAGACTCTTGCAGACCTCTAAGGAGACAGCTGTATCAGGCTCCTGTCAGCGTGTACATCCTGACATCCACATCAACCTCTACCTTTGGTGACTGCACATAGGATGGATATCCAGGTGGAATAGTCTGTAGACGGTCCCTCCTTCAGTTTCGGTCCTGCACTGTGTCTCCATATTTGCTCCCTTCAGTATTTTGTTACTCCTTCTAAGAAGGACTGAAGGCCCCCCTACTTGGTCATCATTCTTCATGAGCTTTATGTGGTCTGTGAGTTGAATCTTGGGTATTTCAGGCTTCTGGGCTAAAATCCAATAATCAGTGAGTAAATACCATGTATGTTCTTTTGTGATTGGGTTACTTCACTCTGGTGTATGGAGCTAAACAAAGAATTGTCAACTGAGGAAATGCGAATGGCCGAGAAGCACCTAAAGAAATGTTCAGCATCCTTGGTCATCAGGGAAATGTAAATCAAAACAACCCTGAGATTCCACTTTACAGCAGTCAGAATGGCTAAAATAAAAAACTCAGGTGATACCAGATGCTGGCGAGGATGTGGAGAAAGAGGAACACTCTTCCATTGTTGGTGAGATTGCAAGATGGTGCAAGCACTATGGAAAACAGTCTGGTGGTTCCTCAGAAAATTGGACATATCACTACCTGAGGACCCAGCTATACCACTCCTGGGTATATATCCAGAAGATGCTCTAACACATAACAAGGACATATGTTCCACTATGTTCATAGCAGCTTTATTTATAATAGCCGGAAACTTGAAAGAACCCAGATGCCCTTCAACAGAGGAATGGATACAAAAAATGTGGTACATTTATACAATGGAATATTACTCAGCTATTAAAAACAATGAATTTGATAAATTCTTATATAAATGGATGGAACTAGAAATTTAAATATTCTAATGCCATTGCCACACTGCATGTAGCCACTTAGCCACAGAGTCAGGGCCACAAAGTGTTGTAGAAACACTTTAGTCGGTTACAAAGAAAGGACCTGGTTTTACCAGGTCATCAGATACTCACTGCCAGCCTCTGTTGCCCATATGTCAAGTTTTTTGTTTTGTTTTTAAATCTTGGAATCAGTACTTTCCTGGAAACCCTCGTTATACTTAAAGGTTGGATCCATTTTAACATAAAGTTATATATATGGGTCATATTAAACTGATATGCTTGTCACAGGGACTTTCTAGCCTCCACTGTGATATAGTAACACACTGGTCTTGGGGGATGGGGCATAGAACAAGAAATGACTGAGCAGTAGGAAAATTACATGACAGTGGAGTGGTATGATGCTCACAAAAAACCTGTCTTGTTACAGAAAGAGCAATGCTACTTTCGAATGAACCGTCAAAGAACAGAAATGAAGGAAAAGAAATGGACATGTGAGACTAAGAGACAGTTCAAGCATATGTTTGCTCATTTACAAGGTACAAGCCGATGTTTTGATTCAAGCATACACTGGGTAATGATCACATCAAAGTAATCATCTCATCCATCACCCTGCATGTTCATCACTACTTTATAGAGCATATAGTCAAATTTGTCTCTTCTATTCCATCATTAATTATGTCTGATGTTCTCCTCTGTGTCTAGGACACCAGGACCTACTCCTCCCAGCTAGTTACACAACATTATACCTATTAATCAATCATATTTCTTTACAACAAATTACAAATTTCTAAAAAGGAAGGTTTATGCTTTCTGTACACATGGTGAACATACCTAACATGACTTATGTCTGTTGGACTGAAAAATCAATTAATTTCATTCCTTTGATCTGAAAAATGAAATGCTTTGTAAGAAATAAAACTTATTTTCTCACACACTAAAAATACACTCTTGACACTGCTTCTTCTATTTAGTTTAGAGGAGAAACAAGTTTCTCTGACTAAAAATAACTATGAATACTTATATCACCACCTAAAGGTTTGAGAGTGGAGCTGACAACTTCTCTTTATCCAGATTTCCTTGACATTTAATAAAAGTGTTCATCTTGTGTGTTTGTGGTATAAAAAAGAAACAAATAATATCATCTATAAATGTAACTTTTGTTCATCTGATATAATTGTCATCACAGAGGCTTATTGCTGAATAAACTTACACTTTCTAGTTCTTTCTGGCAGGCTGGATCAACTCAGTTGTTCTGGCTAAAACTTCTCTCCAAACTGATTGAAGTTGGCTTCTCTTGGCTTCTGACTGAAATGTTCTGTTTGACCTCAAACTATCTCTGGCAATCTGTTCTAATCTTCTGATCTTCTTATTCTCTGGCTCATTTTGTTTTCATCTGCAACATGCATCTGTAATATTGTCTTGGCAAAAATCTCTCAGTATCTCTCTCTGTCTCTTGTTCTCTGTCTCTCTGCTCTGTCTCTGTCTCTCTCCATGAGAGTTGGGCATATCCTATCTCTGACTCTTTCTGTCAAATATTTCTGTTTGTCACTTTGTCTGTCACTCAATTAGATGTCATTTTCAAACATGACTGCATCATTTTACAAACTAAATTTACCTTCATTGTTTGGGATTGAAAGCATGTACTAAGGGAGTGTTTGCCTTCTAGCCAGAGAGATTAAATGTGTATGGTCATATTTTCATTCCAGTTGGATCACATAGACCTAGATATGTGCATGTGATCCCTTGCCAAGGCAGCAATTTTGAAACATTAAAATTCTCCTATAATCATCATATGCAGTAGGGGTATTGAAAGCTTTGAAATCTGTGTTGATGTAGAGATGCAGAATATACAATATGTACCTGGCAATTAAATCATATTCTTGTTTCCTAGTATGAGAAATCTTTCAAGCAGAAGAAAGAAAGACATTGGGAAGTATGAACCCATGTGTCAGCAAGGATGTAAGAAGACTGGAAATTCAGAGGAGAGATGTAGAAAAGTATAGGAGATGGTTTTAAATAACCACTGAAGAGAAATTTCTCATAGAAGAAGTCTTTGGATTGCTGGATGAAATAGAATGTTGGTATACACAACACAGATTAGATACAGCATATCTACATATTTTGTCCTATGACAATTATATCTTGGGCCCTATATATATGACAGGGAAGCTCTGAGACTAGAATACCTACCAAAATGGTGGCACCCTGACTTCTTCTGTCCTATCTCAAAACAAGCTCAACTAGGGGTTTTAACTTCTAGTCTATGAAGCTAATTTCACTGCATAGACATGGAATATTGTTTCAGATAATTGACCCAGATGCTCCTGCTTTTCACTCCAAGTCCTAAAATCATTGAACAGATTATAAACAGTCAAAGATTGCTAGGGGTCAAACCTAGGACTCTGTACATACTAGACAAGTCATCTCCAACTGAGCTACACATTCACATTCTCTCTTAATTAACAGTAAATTTAAAACTATATTTTAACACAATTTAACAATACATCCTTCCCCCCCCCAAATAAAACAGAAGAAAGGAAAAACTGAAAGACTTTAAGAAAGAAAGAGGAGAGAGAGAGAAAGAAAGAAAGAAAGAAGAATCCACCTTTCTTCTATTGCTATTTTAGGACACTCAGTGCTGTTATGGCAGAGTACCATGGAGCTAACAATTTATCGAACATAGAAAGTTATTTCTATATAGCTCAAGAGGGCAGCAAGTCTAAGATTAAGATTCTAGCACCAATGTGGACTTCTCACTGTATACTCACATGTTAGAGAGCAAAGAGCAGGAGAAAGAATCCACTCCCAGGAGCAATTTCTATAGTATCAGTATCCTTCACCCATAAGAGCAGACTAAAAGGTTCCACCTCCAAAATTTTCATAAAAGCAATGATTTCTATAAAACATGAGATAGTAATTACAAATAACAAAAAGTTAAATAAAAATTAATAGAAGTTACAAATCAAGAAATGATACAAAGAGAGAATTGTATCAACACATTCATTCATACTAACTTGAAAGTGATAGATTGCAGAGAGGGGGCAGGTGTAAGGCACCATGAGTGTCTTTAAAGAGGTGAGGGCGCTTCCCTTGTGGAGAGAATGGTGTGTTTTACAGTCATACCAAGGTACAAAGAGAAGTTTGAGATGTTTCTCAAACTCTGACTTCCTCTGCATCATAATTTTGCACAAGGGCTTTGCTGCTTGCCTTGCACTGGAGTGAGGAACAGATGTTCCCTCCTGAGGTCCTTTATATGTATGAGCACAGGGGCAGCAGAGAGGCAGCCAAGCAAGCAAACACCTCCTTTCCAGATACAGTTTGCATTTCATCTATAAGAGAACCCTTCAAGAATTCTCATTTATAAAAGGTAAAAGATTTTTAATTGATTGATTGATTGATTTGTCTGACAGATGTTAAAAAATAAAACCCAGTACACAAGGACTCTCTTTTGTTTTGATTTTTATGGGTGTTTGTTTGTTTCTTTTAGTCTTTTCCACAGAAAACCAAGAAGAGCACTGACTTAATTTTTAGTTTGTTCCCACTTTTAGATGTTATTCTACATATCTGATGAATCTTTTCAAATCTATGAAACTAGGTTTGCTCAACCCACAGACACAATGACTGTCTCATCCCCACCTGGACTGATGTAGTCTGAGTCTGAGGACTACAATGGTATTAGACAGCAAAGTCTGGGGTACCTGGAAGTTTCTGTTCCAGTTCACACATATTTCTTCCAGTATTTCATTTATCCAAATTATCTTTTCTTGTCCAGAGTTGGGGAGGCAATCTTTAGCAACTAATATTCTCATGAAGTATTCTAGCAAGTCTTCAAAATTGCCACAGCCCTTTCCTTATCAGTTGACTCTGGAGTACCTCAGGAAAGGACAGAAACCCAAGGGACACACCAAACTCTAGTGCTGCAAAGCTCTGTGAGCTCCAATACCCATGCTAAGATTGGGAGAAACCTGTAGCCCTGTGAGGCTTATCTTACTTCTAAGCGTCTCCCAGTTTCTTCAGATAAAGGTCAAACTATTCACTAAGATTATATGTCACATGTTCAGTTTAGGGTAAAGTTTTATCTGGCAAATACAAGTTAATGGTGTTAAAAATACCTCTAAGTTTTCCTCCAACAATTCATGTGAAGGCTGAATGAGGTTTGGTTTAAGTGGAAACGTGCAAAAGAATTAAAAGCTGGTCTTTGGGTTGTTAAGGAGATGTTACAATAAGCAGGAGTCTTGGTTTAGCAGTATCTAGTTAGCATTGTTTCTAGGGACGTGGCCCTATTTGCTATGAGTCTTTTTTATAAATAAATGGATGCAGTATGTTGTCTTCCTTATGAATAAAGTGTCTGAATTTTTGAACCATTACTTGAAAGAAATCATCTCAGCTTTTCTAGATATTAAAAATTCATCCCCTTGAGTAAAATCTGTCCTATTGTTCCATCTTTCAGTATATGAGTCAGCAATAGCAGCTGTTGACAGTGGGTGTGAATGGCAAGAATCACACCAGAACCCTACCCAAGCAGTAACTCTGTTAGCCAGGAGCCACCAGGTCACACAAAGACTTCCTGAGTGCTCACATAAATACACTTACATATATAACACACCTTGATGAGGATTGTTTATTCCCCAAGTGGTCTTACCCAAAACCCTTACTTTACAGATGAGATTAGGAGTGAATATTTGAATTAATTGTTTGGTGAGTTAAATAATAAGCTTTGGATCTAATCCTTCTGACTTCAAGTTATCTCTTTTCTTAGTCAGCAGGTTTTTCGTGGTTAAATGAACAGTCAACAGATTCTAAAAGGTTCATAAACAATATGATTAGTCTATCCAACTCTTAAAATATGTTAACATATTATTTTGAAATGGCTTCTAGGGACTTGAGAGATGGCTTGGTGTGTAAATCCCTTGCCATTCAAGAGTGGAGACCTGAGTTTGGATGCTCAGAGCCCACTGAAAACCAAATGCAGAAGCATGCATATGGGATTTATCTTACCGGAATGCATAAATTTGTCCTATTAGTTTTGTTCCCTTAGAGAATCCTGACTAATACAACCATATCTGAAAACCAATTTTCCTAATCTGTTTAATATAAATGAAATGAAAATACCTAACTAGAGTTCTTAAAGAAGATTGAGGTAACATACCTACATTATACTAATACTACTTAAATTCATTCGCGTGTGCATTACTTCTAAGACGAAACTAAAACTTCATTAAGGTAGCAGGGTTATTTATTTACTACAAATAAAAACTGGGAGTCCTTCGATCTCATGAACAGGATAAACATAAAGCTTGACCACTGATTTCACATTAATAGTGATGGAAAGTAACTTGCATTCATAAACTATAGGAAATACAAACTTCAGTTTACACTATTTTATAAAATTAACTCAGTGGAACAAACACCATGTAAGTACATAAGTATTAATGTTTAAAATGTAAAGTATGTTATTTACATGCATAAACTTCTTTAAAACTAAATAATGTGATTTTCACTTATACAATGATATTAAGCTATTGAAGAATTTGACTAGGTCCACAATTTATGAGAATCTGGTTTGCATGATCTGTGTTCCCTCCATCACTTAAATCTTACAAATTGAGGTACAAAAAAAAAACACTTGGTCAAGATTATGTATTTAACCATAGCATTTGATACTTGGGGAATGAAATTGGCCAGACACAGTCTTTGCAAATAGATTCTTCTAGAACGTCACAACTTTTACCCAAACTCAGCATGAACATTGTAAAAGATACAGTTCTAACTTCCTAAAACAACACATCAAAAATGCTACTTTTAAAAATGCTTCAGCAAACAAGATGGCCTGGCTTCCCTGTTGTTGGAGTGACGGTTACAGCAGTGGCTATATGCCTAACAACTCAAGCGCCTTCAAAAGCAGGACCACTTCAACTATTATCCCCGCCCAGTGCAGGGGAGCTCTACCCTATCAGGACAGTCTAGGAAATCATAAGGTCCTAAAATCACACAGAGAGGACTGTGGACAGGGCTTTGTTAGCAGAATATGAACCTAAGTGTCTATATGAAAGACAAGAAACAAAAATTCGGAAGATTGACAGAAACTGGTTCAATTTTCTTCACAGTAGAAAAATCTCAAAGACTTTTGCACTGACACAGAAACCAGAAAATAATGAGCCTATGAAGACCCCGGGAGTGTAAAAGTTGCTTCGTGGGTCCCTAGTAATTATGAAAAATAAGTCTTGGATATCCAAGCTACCATTGAGGACCACAACTCAAACTTCATTCACCTTTCACTCATCTCTCCACAGGCCAAAACTTTTTAACAAGGTAACTAAAATGTGTGCTAAGAATCAATAACAAGATTGCACCTCCCTTCTTTTTCCTATGTTTTGTTTACTGAACTATTTATTCGAATAACCCTAGTTGAACTTTAAACGGTTTCCAGTCTCTCTGAGACCATTTTTATTTACTCGATTCAGTTTGAGATTCATAGTTTATATTCATGATCAGAGCTACAGTGACTGAAGAAAAGAAATAGAATTATAAGAATAGACACCTTGGCAGTTTCAGGTAAATCAAACTTAATACAAATAAGTTCCTTATATTTAATCGTTAACTGAACGTTCCCAGAAAGTTCATATAAATAGATATCTCTGCTTTTTTGTTTATCATAGAGATGCTATGTGCCTACTATACAGTAAACGTATGACTAAAGCATGACAACCTGCAGGGGATATGAAGATACAGCTTAGTGACTTCAGGGACACGACATGACACTGCAGTCAGCAGGAGCAGTTCTTTAGTTATAGACACAAAATGCATAAATTAATTTTAAGAATTCACAAGAAAGAATAGGTCTTTAGCACAGCAGAAGAGTGTTGGCTTACCATGCACAAGTCCCGTGTTGAATCCCAGGAACCAGAGAGAAGTGGGGAGAGGCCGGGAGTGGAGGAGGGGCGGGGAAAGGACAGATCAAAGAAGGAAGGAAGAAAGGAAACAGAAAGAAAAGTAGAAAAGGAGGGCCGAGGAAGGAGGGAGAAAAGGAAGAAGGAGGAGGGAAAGAAGGAAGGAAAAGGGAAGGAGGGAAGGAAAAGAAGGGAGGGAGGGAGGGAGGAGGGAGGGAGGGAGGGAGGGAGGGAGGGAGGAGGAGGGAAGGGAAGGAAGGAAGGAAGGAAGGAAGGAAGGAAGGAAGGAAGACAAGCAGGCAGTGTCCTGGTTTCAAACTGTCACAGACACTGGGCACCAGGATCTCCCAGCATCCCTTAGTCCCTACCTGTTACAGGGTCTGCCTGGATGGCACACTCTGTCCCCTACCCTAAACTCCAGACCAGGGACAGGGCTGGATTGCTCTTCCCTGTGTAATCCACCTGGTTTGTTTTGTTTTGTTGTTTTGTTTTTTGTTTTGTTTTGTTGTGTTGTGTTGTGTGTTGTGTTTTTTACTCTTAGCCACTCCAAGTTCTCTTCTCTCCCTCTTCCCTCCCAATTCTGCTCACATGCCTAGCTCAGTCTGGCCATGTTGACTCTGGATTTCTCCCAGATGTCTGTGCCTGGAGCTGTTTTCTCCTTCAGCTACAAATAAGCCTTCTCCTCCAGTCATACCTACGAGCAGGTATGTCCTGACTTTTAATCCTTTTCTCCCCATTCATTCAGGAAGAAAGAAATGAAGGACAATACAAATGGTGCTCAGACAATAAAGGAGAAAGCACACTGCGCATGCTTCATCGCCTTCGGTGACTGTAAGTAGATCACTGAGAAACATTTTCAAATATCAAGTCTGAGGTATCATTTCTCACATTGTGGTGTTTGCAGAAAATGAGAGTCAGAACAATCATTGCTAATGAAATTTTTTCTGAGAATTTCATTTGCCATAAATAAAATACTTTTGTGTTCCCAATAAATATGGAGCATTCTAGAAGGGAGGGAAGAAAAGAGGCACCCTGGCTTCTGCAAACTAGCAGAATGAACAAGGATCCTGTATAAGCAAAGCAAAAAATTAGGAATCAATCTAAGACGTTAATATTGGATAAAAATTGTGATAGGAGTAAAGTATCCTGAAAATACATGTAAAGATACCACATTATGAACCAAGTGAGTTTATACGAGCATGTGAATGTCGTCTAATTACACGAAAGTCTTTTGATGTAACTGTAGTAAAATTTAGTCAAATTGTTAAAGGGTTATCTCAACTATTGCATTGAAACTTTCTAACTTTGTGTGTGTTTGACAACTGTTTTACGTAACTATTTTAAATTTTGATGATGATCCTCAGAGGTATTTATTTCATTTCCATATGTGTGTGTGTGTGTGTGTGTGTGTGTGTGTGTGTGTATGTATACTAAAATTTATAAACATTAAATAATGCATTTGCGGTCACACAGATGATATATTATAGGATTAAATTTTAATATAGACTGGACTCTAGCTCCTGAGTGCTTCCTACCATCCTATCACTCATCTGCATATTCAGTTCTCATAGTAAACACAAAAGGTTTGAGGAAGGCTAAGTAGCATAGAACAAATCACCAGCAATAAATAGAAAGATAATAGTTTCAGGTCAATGCTAAATATCTTGAAAACACCACTGCTTGCTTTTACTGTTCTTCCTTGCCTCCAAGGTCTGATCATTTATTTGTTACTCTTAAAGGCTTACCTTTGACTGTACTCAGAAGTAGACATGCTGAGCGAGAACAGCCTACACCTCTCCACAATCTGCTCCTGGCATTTTTTTTTTTTAGCTCCCTTCATTCTCTTGGCCAAAAGTTTAGTATGTTCTGATGCTTCTTCCTGGTTTTTCTTAATGCATTATTTCTTTAGAGCAAAACATCAGCATTTGTGTTACAGGACACATAGACTAATAAGATGCTGAATCCTGAATTGTGGGTGCTTTGGTCCTGGGCTTCTTTTGTTCTGTGCTGAAGGCATTTCTCAAAACATATTGGTGGGCACGGGCTTCTTTAGAGAGACTGAAGAGTTTGTGCATTCAGCTGGCTCTTAAGCGTCCCAACTATCAAGCACACTTGTATCTGTCAATCTAGGGGTCTCCCCCTCTCTTTTGTTTTAAAAAATAACCACTCAGATTGGCACCCAAAGTGCACATCACAGCACTTGTGTGTACTTCCTGTCTCCAGTTCTCCTTAGTCTAGAACACGGGTGCTCCTTACTCAACAGCAGGTGCATTCTGCCATGGGCCAAGACAGTTTTCTTCATGGGAAGTGCTGTTTGTCATATATGCTACTCATCTGAACCTCATAACCTTTTTACTCTTCACCTAGAACATCTACAACTTCTGTGGCCATGCACTTCTCATAGCCAGCATGAACCTTGCACAATTATCTACTTCAGTGAGTTTCTGACAGCCTCTGGCTTGGAGGAAGATACTTAGCTTCCTGTTGATACATCCCACTGCTGAGGAATACCGTAAAATGACCTTTGCTTTCCCTTTTCATCAAATCTGAAATAGATTTAAAACTTACTGACTTCAATGAGCTTCACTTAAATAGTCATTTAGCACATTATCTATGTATTTTTCTTCTATTCTCTTCATAGAACTGAGTTTGCCCCCAGTGTCATTTCAGTCAACATCTGTCCTAGTTTCTTTTCTCATGCTGGGACAAATACTCTGACCAAATACAACCTAGGCAGGGAGAGAGTTTGTTTGATGTAAACCTACAGGTTACAGTCCATCACTGAAGGAAGTCAATGCAGGAACTCAAACGAAAATGAAGCAGAAACCATAGACAAATTCTTCTAACTGGCTCAATCTGCCTTATGCTCAGCACTCTTTTTTACCCAACCCAGGGCTACTTGCCTCTGTATAGTGCCACTCACAGTGGGCTGGGCCTTCCTATGTCAGGTGGCAATCAAGAAAATGCCTGACAGACATGCAATACTTTAGTTGAGGTTCCCTTTTCCCAGGTAATTGTAAGTTATGTCAATTGGACAATCAAACTAATCAGCACAGCCTCTAAGAACTTGCAGAATAAAATGTAAGTTTCAGACGTCAGATAACATTTTCCATAAATTTGTTTTAGGGAAAAAATGAGATGCAAATCAGAGAGAGAAGAGCAGAGAAGACCAGCATGGGCTCGCCCTCCTCAGATAAGCTTATCTTTCCATACCTCCTACTCAGCAGAATGGCAAATGACGGTTTTTACAGAATATGTTCTATGGTACGTTTTAGCCAAACATCACACCTCTTTCTTTTCATTTAAGTCATTCTACAAGCCTAATTGGGCTGACCAAAAATCTAGAAGTAGAAAGGAATTGCCTTCAACCAGCAGAAAATAACTCTGTGTGATTTAAATATCAGAGGTTAACTGGAGTCAATGATTTGCTGTGTCTCACAATAGTCAGCTACACAAAGCTGTCTACATCACGAGGACCAATTGTCCTTCCAATTGATAGGACCCTCAAAAGGTCAAGTAGATGCAAGAATGAAATGTAATCCTTTCACATACAATCTATTTTTCAAGTATATAATAATATTATAGTCCTGATGTAACAAAACTATCCAGGCACAAAGAAGAATGTATTTTTATTTGAAAAAATTAAATTAAAAAGAAAATATATGTGTAGTCACTGTCGTTAATGAAAAATATATTCTTTTCCATAAAACTATGTTAAACAAAACATCTTTTAACAAAGTTGAGTTATTCAAAAACTTTAAGTTTTCTTTCATTCAATACATAAAAGCAAATCTGACTGTTCACATTAATAGTAATTATGGGTCTTATTGGTCATTAGGAATGTACAGCTAACCAGAGTATAAATTTAGCTAAGCTCAGCCTGTCGAGTTAGGGCATTGAGTCTGCTGTGTAGTTCCTTTTTCCTCGCAGATCAACAGCTTCTCTGCTGTTCTCTGCTTTGAATGCAGTGATTGCACAAATGGTAAATTACATTGGAGTGCTATTCTATCTTTATAGAATGTGTTCATGGGTTCAAATGGACATCCACTTTCATGCCTGGAAAAGAGACAAGATTTTATATAATGCAATCTTGCACTTTAAACTATCTTCGATAACTATAGAAAATGAGTATTTATGTGCAACATTGTATTATCACTGCTAAGTTTCTCAGAGAGCAATTACAACAACAACAAATATCTCTTACAATTCAGCAGTATCACTATCTGCATGGTCATATTTTTCTTTGAATATCAGACAGTACTTGGATGTCTTAGTTCAACTCCTACATAGAAATAAGATACTTAAACAAGGCTAGAGAGTGGGCAATATGCTTTATGGTTGATCTCATGAAGAAGATGCAATAGATAGGCTAAGTAGAGATGATTTTAATGTGTTAACTCGCATGGACCAAAGGATACCCAGACATTTGATACAAAATTATTCTGAAGATGTTACCTTTCCTACTATAGAGAGCTTTCACACAGTTAGGTAAGCCTTCCCAACTCTCATGCCTAGTTGTTCTCAAACTAGAATACTGCCTATTCCTGGTTTTGAGTGCTAATTAAAACATCAGTTCTCATTGTGTTTCTGCTCTCTAGCCTTCAGGATGGATCTATGTCATTGGTTTTCTTGGATCTCCAGCTGAATTGACTCAATCTGTAGATAGTGGGATTTGTTAAATTAGTGTAGACAACTGGTACTCAACCAACTGTGGAGCCACAGAGTGCACCTCAACATTTCCTCCATCAGTTCTGACTTAACTACTGGACCCAGTGAGTTCAAAGGTCCTCCCATTGTATTGGTCTGTAGAAATCTCAATGGAAAGAAACAAAAGACCAAGAAATAGGCAGCATTAGGATGAAAGTGCCCTAACCTACATAGAGCTATTGGTTGGAACCAAAGGTAAGTTGGAAAGCATGTGATCAGTGCAAAGGAAAACGCCAACACAAGCTATACTTTGAGCCTTTTAGAGCAATGCAATCTTTTCATTTAGTCCGTTGATCACTAAGTCTTCAAAAGCATAACCAGTTATAGTATATTCAAAGATATAATACATAAGGGTTAGAAAACATAATGTATATCTATCTTCTAAATACCACAGTAATCTAGTTTAAAATGAAATTTAAAACTGAATACTCAATGTTGCAGCAATATCTGTAATCAATCTAGAAATTTTAACAAAAATCTATTGACCAAGAATGATGGTTTATACCTAGCCCAACACACAGCAGGCTGAGTCAGGAGTATTGCTGAGAGAACAAGAGAAATCTGAGAAATAAAGGAAGTATTGGGCCAAGCCAGCATACAGAGTCAGAAGAAAAAGAAACACACACACACACACACACACACACACAGGACATATAGAATATATGCTGTAATCTGAATGTTTGCATTATCCTGTCTGAATTTCTTTCCCTATCACTGTGATAATACTGACGCCCCCCCCAATCCCCATAAAATCAACTCAAGGAGGAATCGTTTATTTTGAGTCATAGTTTGAGGGTACAATTCATCTATGCAAGGAAGCCATAGTAGCATGAGCCTGATGAAGCTGGTCACATTGTATCTGATGTCAAGCAGCAAAAACAACATCCGTAACCAAAACTGTCAATGGAGGTTTTAAGACCCTAATAGATGAGCTTCACATTTTATTTAGAAGAATAATTGTGTCCTCATTTTATGATTTCTGTTGCTGTAATGAAATACCATGACCCAAAAGCAAGTTGCAGAGGAAAAGATTTATTTGGCTTACACTTCCATTTCATTGTTCATCCCCAAAGGAAGTCAGGATAGGAATTCAAGCAGGGCAGGAACCTGGAGGCAGGGGCTGATGCAGAAGGACATGGAGGAGTGCTGTTTACTGACTTGCTCCTCATAGCTTGTTTGGCCTGCTTTCTTATAGAACCAAAGACTACCAGCCCAGGAAGGGTACCACCCACAATGGACTGGTCCTTCCACCACCAATCACGAAGAAAATGCCTTACAGCTGGATCTTCCGGAAGCATCTTCTCAATTGAGGTTCCCTCCTTTCAGATAACTCTAGTTTATGTGTCAAGCTGACATAAGACTAGCCAGCACAAATTACAAGACTATTCATTTTAAGACAGTATAGTTTTGGTGCAGAAATACATGAGTAAACCAATGGAACAAAATGTAAATTAGACATAAAAAGAACACATGGAAGAAGCCCTACAAGTAGTAAAAGAAGGTGTTGCTCAGTGGATAGGTGAGCTGGCTCTCTTTGAAAGAAAGAAACCCTCATAACACCGCACATAATATATACAATTAACTCCAGATTAAATAAAAATAATTAGAACACACCTTTGTAAAAATATATTAACTGTAGCTTATCTCTTTTTTGAGGGGGCATGGCAGGAAACAATCTATGTGACTGAAGAGGGACATCTTTAAATATCAGCTATATAACTAGTAAGACAAAATATAGTGATTGATTTTTTTTTATTAAACTTAAGTATTTTTTGATAAAGCTGGTAGATGATACAGTTCTGAGAAAGGTGTATGACTTAATCACAGGAATGGAAATGATCTAAGAATCCACTGCTGTAAGGTAGCACACAGTTACGGAGACACAATGTAGAATAGTGGCTGCCAGAGGTTTAGGAAGCCATTATTGCCAAGCCTCCTGGTCCTTGGCATTGCTTTGTAGCTTCTCTTGTGTCAGGTGGGAGGTGGTGGTTCTACATGACTACATCTCACAGACAAAATGACATAGTATACATGTCTCAAGAATTCCACCCGTCAGACTGCTTGGCAATATCACTACAGTTCTGTATAGGATTGAGACACGAGGCATGTATAAATTTAACATATGGATGGCACATTCACTTCTAGTAATTAAAGACTTCTAAAGTGTACTGAAAGCTTTTGAAATGCATTCAAACTTTCTGTAAAATGAGATTTCTTCTAAGAATAACTTTTTAAAAATCCTAGTAAATGGCTCAGAGATTTAAATAGTAAGGAAATCATACAATAGCACAATTTTCTTTCAAGTATATGTACATTAAATGTGCAGAAATTTAAGTTTCTTTTAAGCAATCTAGCCATATAAGGATGAAAGAAGAAGCCAGCAGAATGATTGGAATGTGATGCATCCAGGACACATAGCTGTCCCAATACTGCTAGAGTGTGAACAGAAACAGGCACGTTTATGAAGAGAAGGGGAGCAGTTTCTTCTTCTCATCCAACCTCACATCCCTTTCTATCCAGAAGGCACAGGGGAGGGGTCAATGATTTGTAAAAAGAATATGGAATGAACTTTTCCTTCCCAGAAGTATTGGGAGTAACTATGCCCTTGGGTAGCTCCTTACTGGTTCTTAAAAATCAAACATTGAAACCTATGTAGCAAGATCTACTTCACTCTTCTATAGGGTAAACCTTAGCTGCACTCTCTGCTGTTCCCCTTATGTTTTTAAGCATTACTTCTTAACATGCACTCCTGACATTACTCCTTAAAAGGCAAATGAAGTAAAAGATGAGTGTTGGTTTGTCAAGATGACTCAATGTATGAAGTGCTCGCAGTACAAGTCTGTGGTCTGTGTTCAGTCCCTGGATTTCCGCAGATCCCATCCTAATCCTAAAAGTTATCTTCTTAGCTCCACATGTACCAATACACACACACACAACACACACCACACACACACACACAGACACAAAGGCAGAGGTGGGAGTTAGGGGAGACAGACAGAGACAAACGGAGACAGACAGACAGACAGAAAGACAGACAGACAGAAAACAAGAGACATATATACATAGATACACATACACACAAAGACACAAAACACACACACACACACACACACACCACACACACACACACAATATATAATATATATATTATTATACACACACACACACACACACACACAAATAAATTATTTTAAACAGATCAGTATCCCTCATGAAGACTTATTTTTTAACCAAAAGTTTACAGGTGACAAATATTAATCACATTGTAAAGACATCACAAAAAAAGTAGAATTTCATTCACTATTTTAAATCAATAATTATGATGTAACTCATTAATAAAACAAAGGTCTATTATCATCTCTATTAGATATTAAAAGAAACACTGACACAATTAAATTCTCATTCTTGGTAAATAATACTTAGCAAAATAATATAGTTACAAAATGCTAAGCAAAGGTCATGTGATGGAATGCATCCTCAGGAGATCAAAATGAATCAAATAAGTACACCGTCTCCACTTCTGTTCAACACTGTGCTAGAAATCCTAGCTAATATATGAGGCAAAGTGGAATATAAAGTTAACAAAATTAGTATGAGAAAATGCATGTTAAGGTCTCTAAAGTCTTTTCCAGTTCTTTTCTGTGGGTTAAACAGTATTTAACTCAATGGTCATGTTTATTCTACCAAGAATATTTAAACAATGTGTGTAGATAGTTTTAAATATTCAGCTCTATTGAATCACTGCAAACTCCAGACAAAAAAAGGATATGCATACACATGATAAAGAATCAATAATTTAATTCAACAGAGCAACTAAGAATGTATATTTGAAATTTTCACAGGATGTACTGAATTTTCACATATGGTACTGCCTACCATCATTAGATAGATACTTCTGATAAGTATAAAATAAAAGTCCACCTTTTAAAAGTATCATAAAACAAAAAGTATGAACATTAAGTTTGTTGCTAAAATGTGAACAAAGTTTTCCCTTAGCTCTGCTCCTTGGTGTGAGCCCTTATCATGTGAGCACTGTGCCAATTTCCTTATTTATAATGGGTTAATGACAACGGTCTGTATCCCCCTAAGATTGTTGCAGGGTGTTTACAATATGGCACACAGAACTCTACATTATATGTATTCATTATGTGCGCGTTAGCACATATGTTCATATAATCAATCAATTTGAATATGATACTAGTGTTTTAACCTAGTTAGAATCACTCTATAAGGACAATATTCATTCAATCACTTTGTCATTTTTTATTTAATTAATACTTAAGTGCTTACTAAGCATAGGGTACTACTGTTTTAGATGCTGGAATACCTGAATGAACAAAAGAAATATTCCTACTCTCCTTTAGTAGTATACTTACGGTGTAAGGAATATAAATTCTATCCAGTGTAAAGAGTAAATGATATATAATCTCCATAAATGATGAACATAAATAAATAATATCTTAAAAGAAAGAAAATTAAATGTTGAAAATAGATTTAGTTTTAAATCATGTTTTATTAAATGCTTGCAAATCACTTACAATGATATAAAAATATCTAAGAATAAATAAAACAAACATTTTACAAGATTTCTTTTCTTCTCTTTTTGTTTTTTTTGTTTGTTTGTTGTTTTTTTAGGCAGTGTCTCCCTAAATAGCTCTGATGACCCTAGAACCCACTGTGTAGACTAGGCTGGCCTTGAACTCTACTAGTCTCTTCCCACCAAGTGCTGGAATTAAAAGCCAAAAAGTCTATCAAGAAAATATAAGAGAAGTATTCTGGCTCACACTTATAATCTTAGCACTCAGTAGGCCAAGGCAGAAGAATTGCCTTGAAAGTGGGTCTGATATGTGCTATATCACTCTGCAAGGTCATCCTGGGCTACATACAAAGTAAGAACTTATCTCAAAAGAGAGCTAGGGAGATGGCTCCGAGGTAAAGCAGTTGAATTGTATGCTCAAGGTCCTAAGTTCTGATTCCTAGCACTCATTAGAAGCCAGGCGTGGTAGCTTAGTGCACATATGGCAAGATGGAGAAAAGAGACAGGAAAACCTCTGAAGCTCGTATGCCAGCTACATTATCTCAGACAAGGCAGGAGCCAAGAAGCAACACCAGTGGAGGTTGTCCTCTGATCTTCACGGCATACCACAACATGTGTGTGTTCTCACTCTCACAAACCATATAGTCACACAAGAAATGAAAAGTGTAACTAACTAAATATACACAAGAAAAAATAAAACTAGCCATCACTCTAAAGACTTGATTTTATAATGAGATCATTTTTCCCACCTTGATCTACAGATTCTATTAAATACCAGTGGTTCTTTAACATTGTTGGTGGAAATTTGTAAACTAGTTCTCCAATTTCTGTAGAAATGCAATGAGCCAATAATAATCAAGATTATTGAACAGAAGGGAGAATAGCAAACAACAAAAGAGGAAATGAGAAGAGAAAATGAGAGAAAGGAGGACAGGGGAAGAAGAATGGGAAGGAAACTGAACAGACATTACAAACTAATAAGGCTTATAAAACAGCAATAGTTTAAAAAAACTATGTGATCGATGCAAAGGTAGACAGATCGTTGGAAAAAAATCCACATTGATACAATCATCTGATACTGCAAAAGGGAAGTAGGATTTAAAAAATAAAATGGCAAGCTCAGCTATACCTCTGAGATGTTTTTTTTAAAGTGTCCCCTACCCTTAGCTCTCATTGAAATGAAAATTAAAACTACTTTGAGATTTCTTCTTTCCTTACTCAGATTTACTAAGGCAAAAAATAAAAACAACAAATGCTATCAGAACTTTCATGCACTGTTGGTGGATGCAAACTGGTAAAGCCACTTGGAAATTAATGCCAGTGTTCCTCAGAACACTAAAAACAGGCTCAACCATACCACCTATGGGCATGTATTCAAATCTATTTCCTACTACTGAGAGACAGCCATCATGTCCACAGCTGCTCTGGATACAACAGCAGAACATGACAGCAGATGAGAGATGTCCACCAGCTGATGAACGGGTAATGAAAATGTGGCACCTATGTAAAATGGAATGTTATCCAGATGTAAACAAAAATAAAATTTATAAGTAAATGGATGGATCTGCAAAACATTCTACTGAGTGAGATAACTCAGACCCGGACACATGCTCTTACTCATATGTACATCTCAACAATGAATCTTTAGATTTGTATGTTGAATTTGGAATACCTGTAGAATTCAAGAAACTAGATAGGACTATTGGTGGAGAGGGAGAAGAGAGATAGTAAAGCACGGGTGATGCAAAGGGCGAGTGGGAAGAGAGATGGGACTATAGGGCAAAGCAACTATTACAGGAAAATAACTAACTCAAATGGTGTTTGAAAAATCCAATTGGAAACAGGCTGTTTTATAAGCTTTCTAATACATACTGGTGTGTGTCTGTTTGGGTCTTAATGGATAGTCATTTTAATACTCAATAAAATACACATGTATTTTCCCATAAAGGAGTTTGATTGGAGTTAGACAAGAGATTGTGTACATCCCAGATGAGCACTATACACTTGTAATGTTCGTACACTTCAGAAAGCACATTACAAATCAATGGAAAGGTACTTTTCAATTTTTTCTTAAAAATCCATACTTCTATATTAAAATTCAAGCATGCAAACTCTGTGAATATTTTTGCTAAACGTTTTTAGGATTAAGACTCAGAGCAAACATGTCTTTCTCTGTAGCTAGAGTATAAATTAGAATTTCATTTTATTATTTAAAGATAGCTTGATAAATTAGGTTATAATTATAAACCCTATTCTCCCAAGGTTTTTTTTTTTTTTTTTTTTTTTTTGGTCAATATTTTATTACAGCATCCAAAAGTAAACTAAGATAATGGTGATAGTCAATTAGCTCAATAATAAGTTGTCTGACAGCTGAGGAAGTAGCAATGTGGTAAGGTGCTTGACTCATAGGCATGAGGACCTATTTGGCCCCTGGAACCCCGACAAAATTGGTTGGAATGATGTCATGGACTTGTAATTGCACTGTCAGACAGCAGAGATGGGACAATCCCTTATGCTCATTGGTCAGTCAATCTAACCCAATTGGTGAGCTCCAGACCATAGGAGACACTGTTTCAGAGGAAGTATATGGCATTTCTGAGGAGGACACCTAAGGTTGCTCTCTGGTTTGCACATGCACACATGTGCACCCACACACATGGACATTTATGCATGTATATACAAACATGTGTATCAAGAAAGAAAACAAATAAATTGTCCCAAGTGCACTATGTAAAAATAACTTTTATTTAACTGATGTAATTGTCATCTCTGAGGCTTACTTCTGAATAAGCTCTTCCCTTCTACTTCTTGCTGAACTCTGACTGGCTGGTTCGACTCAGCTGTTCTTGCTCAAAGTCGACTCCAAGCTAACGGATTCAAACTGGCCTCTCTCAGCTTCTCACTGAATTTTTCTGCTTTGAAAAGTGTTTCTGAATTCCACAAACTGAACTGCATTGACCACACTAACAGTTAAAACTGCACAAACCCAACTGAATGCACCAAACTGAATGTAACTGAATACTGTATTGTGAATGCTGTATTGTCTGAACTCAACTGAACTGCACTCACTAAACTGTTTTCTCTCTCTCTCTCTCTCTCTCTCTCTCTCTCTCTCTCTCTCTTTCTCTCTTTCTGTGTGTGTGTGTGTGTGTTTATGTAAATTGCTAGTTGGTGTTCATAGTGCTATAGAGGAAATTAATTCAACAACATGGCTGCACTGGTAAGGGGTTACAGCCAAAGACTTTCTAGGTCTGTGTGCTCAAAAGTGATATCTGATTGAGGGGCAGAGAAAGTGACAAATCAGAGAAAGATTTGACAGAATGAGTCAAAGAAAAGATACACCTCTCAACAGGACAGGAAAAAGAAGTGACTGAAGAGAGCAACACACACACTGAGAAAGGGAGAGAGAGGGAGAGAGAGAGAAAAAGAAAGAGAGAGAGAGGGAGAGAGAGAAAAAGAAAGAGAGAGAGAGAACAGTTTAGTGAGTGCAGTTCAGTTGAGTTCAGACAATACAGTGTTCACAATACAGTATTCACTTACATTCAGTTTGGTGCAGTTCAGTTGGGTTTGTGCAGTTTTAACTGTTAGTGTGGTCAATGCAGTTCAGTTTGTGGAATTCAGAAACACTTTTCAAAGCAGAAAAATTCAGTGAGAAGCTGAGAGAGGCCAGTTTGAATCCGTTAGCTTGGAGTCGACTTTGAGCAAGAACAGCTGAGTCGAACCAGCCAGCCAGAGTTCAGAAAGAAGTAGAAGGGAAGAGCTTATTCAGAAGTAAGCCTCAGAGATGACAATTACATCAGTTAAATAAAAGTTATTTTTACATAGTGCACTTGGGACAATTTATTTGTTTTCTTTCTTGATACACATATGTGTATATATAATGAAAAAGAAGTGACTGAAGAGAGCAACACACACACACACACACACACACACACACACATCTCCATAGGCAGTAATGTTAGTAGATACAGCCAAAGCTTCTTGAGAACAGTTGCTTCCAGAAGCAGGAGTAGAAGAAAGAATAGGAATAAATGACTAGCTATTTCCCATCACTCTAGGACACTAGAGATGTGGTCACCTTTTTATATCACCTCTCACCTTTTTATATTAAGTCTGGTTTTCTTGCCTTGCTGCCTTCCTTTTCTGTTGTCAACATACTCAGGTCTAGATAATCTCCTTTGAGTCCCATGTTATTCCCAGTCCCAATACCAGAAGTGATACTACAGAGAACCCAATGGAGATGTTCACTCTTCATTTTTGCCCACCTGTCCAAACTGATTCTCATTAATTTACATCTCACCTCTGCAGTAAGCCTTGATTATGTGTGCATTTTATAGTTTCATGAACGTCACTCTGGATTTACTTCTTTTCATCAAAAATAACTTTGTAAGAACATAGAATTTCTCCCTTTAATTCATTTGAAGGCAATTTATTTAATTCTGTGTAAACTATTCAATTCCACAAACTGAACTGTGCTGACCACACTGACAGCAAAAACTGCACAAACTCAACTAAACTCAACTGCATTCAACTTGAATTCAGTTTGAATCAGTTAGCTTGGACAAGAGTTTGAACAAGAACAGCTAAGCAGAACCAGCCAGCCAGAGTTCAGAAAGAAATAGAAGGGGAGAGCTTATTCAGAAGTAAGCCTCGAAGATGACAATTACATCAGGTAAATAAATTTTAAATTTGTGTAAAAAGGTTAAGAAGAAACCATTACATATGACACTGGATTACAGCTTCCAGAAGCAACATTCTCAACTCCTAGGTGTTTCTCCTAGTGATACTGCCATATTTATTAATTATAAACCCACTGCTATTTCTTGGTTTATAAAATTTAGATGGTAACCATTATTTTATATTGTGGTGAGTACTGGTTTCTTTTTTAAAAATCTGTCTTCTTTGCCCTCTGACCAAGCCAGCTCAGTTAGTCAACAGGGTCTTGAGGAAGAGAGTAAGGATTAAAAAGAAAAAGACAATTAGGTAACATTATAACATGACTTCACCCAGTGCTGAAACTGAAACAGGTTTATTTTTTCCCAATCTGCTTTTATACCATTCTAGATATATGCAAAGAATAGAGTCAGTTCTTATATCAAAGTCACAATAGTCAAACAAGACAATAAGCAAAGTAGTCAAATAAGGCAAAAAGCAAAGTCTCTTGGTCACTGTGTTCAGGGGGTTATCAGGATGACCAAGATCAAAGGAATACCATACACTCTTTGGCTGTGTTTACCTTGTGCCTACTTGCTTGTCCTAGCCCATTGTCAAAATCTTGCCAAATTCCTAAACACCCCAAAAGTCTCCCCAACTACTCCCATCATATGCTTGTGCTGTGTAGGAGTTAGGGGTTATGAGTGTGGTCAAATAACAGCTGGTGTTTATGCCATGTTCTCTCTCTCTCTCTCTCTCTCTCTCTCTCTCTCTCTCTCTCTCTCTCCCCAGTAGTCATTACTTCATTATTTTTTCCTTGCTTTGGTTTTCAAGCCACTCTACACCTAATAAAGAAATATCAACTAATAAGGTTTTTAATTTTAAAATGTTTTACATAAAGTTATTTTGAGATTAATGGATTACTAAAACAAAACAAAATTTCCAATAATCATATATAGCTACATGTCACCTCATAGAGGACATTCATAAGTTATGTATATTACCTAATGTGTTAACATGAAGACAATAATTTTATTTATAAAATTAAGGTTATGACATTTCAAGTATATTTCTGGAATTCTAATTAACACTAGCTAATGAATTGAGAAGAAGAGTCATGGACACCATTAGAGAAAGCTAATGAAAGGCCAACAGAATGTAATTATCCTTCAAAACAAGAGCAATCAAGAGGACTAATACAACGTAGAAGCATGTGATTGTGTGACACAGAACACAAGGAAGATGATTTCATTCCTATAACCCAGTAACACTGAATGAAATCTTTCTGGGAGCAGAGATATTTCCTGTGTGTCCCTGTCTGCTCTCCCCTCTGCTTTGAACAGCAGCTGGCATAGTATGTGCTAAATGTATAAGTTTTTTAATTTGTAAATAAAAAGTTAATATTATTATATTCAGTTAATGAGAATTTATATGAATAACTAGAATGCTTATATTCTAGAAAATCACCAAAAATGGGGACAGAATTGTTTGTCTAGAACTAGACATGGCCCTCAAGTGTCTTCTTAGGGAAAGTAAGCTGTCATTCCCATTATATTGTAATCAATATGTGCCAAGTATGGCTTTCCAATGTTTTATTAGTAGCTAAACACCACTTTGGTTCTCTTATGGTGAAGAGACAACATGACCATGGCAACTCTTACAAAAGGAAGACTGAGGCTGGCTTACAGTTCAGAGGTCCCGTCCATTATTAACATGGCTGGGAGCATGGAGGCAGGTAGGCACTCATGGTGCTGGAGAGGTAGCTGGGAGTTCTACATCTGGATCTGCAAGCCCCAAAAAGAGAGAGAGAATGGGCTTGGTGTGAGCTTTTGAAACTTCAAAGCCCATTCTCCAAAAAGGCTATACCTCATCATCCATTCAAGTAGTACCATTCCCTGGTGACTATGCATTCAAATATTGAGCCTAGGGGCCATTCTCATTCAAACCAACACACTTAGGCAGACCAACATAACGGATCTTGACATTTTTCTCAGACACTTATTTTTCCAGTTGTTTGAAACAGGTCACAATTTTATGTTATGCAGAGTTACACATATTTTGTTGCGTCTTTAAAGTACTGATAACCACATTCAAGAAAAACTCAGTGGTTGAAATTTACAAACCAAGTGTTTGCACATAAAGTTTAGAACGATGAATTCTGTTGAAAAGAATAGAACACATAGCATCACTGTTGCTGGACCTCTGCATTTCCAAGGCACTGTCTGTAAAGAGAGCACATACTTCGCTGTGCTTCCCATGGCTGTCTTTTATCCTCCCAAACTGATGGTATTTAGGACACTACTGCAGCGGTTGCTCTTAAGAGAATGAAATCCTTCACCTGTGCGCTTCACTTCAGCTTCAGCAGGGCACCTCATCATTTGACCCGACTGAACATTTTCTTTCTGATTTTCCATGAGCCTCCAAACAGTCTATTTTACAGCAAGCTCACTCCCCTGTGGGACCATTAGCACGCATTCCAGCCAGCCTTTGCAACCTCTAATTCCTTTGGTTACAATATGCTTGACCCTTCCCCTGCCACTGAAATTCTGCTAATTTTTTCAAATGCTATATCCTCTTCTCTGTGAAGCCATAACTGTGTAATTGTCATGTGGCATGCATTTCATAGTTTCCCCAGGACACAGAAATAAATGGCATATGCACACGTGGTCACAACATACCTTCCATTCTAGAATGTGCAGCAGAAAAGAGTAATTATAGAACTAGAAAACAGCTCGGTCGTAGACATCTAGTGTGTGCAGGGACTTGTTTGATTCTAATCACTAGAAATAGCATGTATTTCAAAAAATAATTATACTATGTTGTGCTCATTACACTGAGATAAGTGTGTGAGTTCTGTAACAGGGAAGCTACAGCATTCCATGGAAGCACCAGACAGAAAGAGCTGACCAGCCTCAGGGTAGATAGACTTCCAAAAGGTAGCCACAGAGTAAACGAAGAACGGATTTAACTGGGCAGAGGATAGTAAGAAGGGTCTCACAGGCTTTTCTGCCTAAAGCAAAACAATGCAGCAATGCAGAAATGACTTCTGATCATTTCTGGTCATTTCTCTGATCTGTGGTAACAAATGCCCACAGTCTTGCTGATTTAGAAGTCCTATATAGAAGCTCAGCATGGTTGTGGGTGTGAGAACTGTTAACTCAAGTTGTCAGCATAGGAGGCTCCTCTAGAGACATGTAGGAGCATCCTTCATACCTCTGTCCAAGCTCCATGTGAGTACCAGTAATCCTGGACCTTATTCTCTTGTAAAAGCTTCCATTCAGTCCAGTCTTCCTACATCTTCACAGCAAGCTTCCCTTCCTACATCTTCACAGGAAGCTTCCCTTTCTGTGGCTTCTCTATTCTTCTTAAAGACAGTTGTCACTGAGTTTAGGGCCCACATGAAAATGGTTTCATATTGATGTTGGTAACCTCATTTGCCTTTTCTTTTTAAACAAATGCAGCTTGACAGTGAACTTGCATTCTTGTGGGTAGGAGTTCATATTCTGGAACTAAGAGACAAGAAGTATAGCTAAAGTACATCTGGGTGAGGAACAAGAGTCTCATGAAGAGGAATACAGGATCAGATCATGGAAAGTTTCATCCAACTGGTAGCCATTCTCAATATTTAATCAGAAATGGATGGCTAAAAGTTAAAGTCATGAATGACATCAACATTTTTCATTTTGGAAAGACCACTCCACTTCCCATGTACTAAATGGACTATGTTCTAAACCCAAAGCATACAATGGTGGCCAAATGAAAGACAAATGTAGTCTGCATCACCAGGAAGTGATGAGGAGAGGAATTTTGAAACTGTGTTCGCCATGCCAAAGAGAAGTCAAATGCTACAGACCTTCCTGCATCCCAAGTCATCTTGATGTCATGAAGAGAGGCATATAGGAAAATATTATTTATCTCACAGTGTATACTGAGCTCTATGGAGTTCAGTACATTTAATACAAATAGAGGAAATTAACCCATATTATCTGAGACTAACGTTCTGAAGTTCAGAGTGACATAGATGTCATCACCTGGAGGTTAGAGCTGGGTGCAGCCTCAGATCCCTTTGGACTCACGGGGGACAGAAGCACCTCACTGCCTCCGAAGCCTACTCTCCCTCACTCAGCAATACTGGATTCTGTTCTCTTGAGCTTATCAAGGCCTGGACTCAGGATGCTTGACACATCACCCATCTGGCTAAGTTATTCAGTGACATCATCACATCTTCACATCTGGCATATCTATTGCTTGTCGGTGCAGGTTCCTCTCCAGAAAAATCCTACCTAAGTAGAATTCCTCATTATCTTCCATCATTTGACCTGCTTGCCTCTTTTAGTTAGTAATTATGTATTTTTCAGTTCATTCTAAATGTTTCATTGTTCCTGTCAGAACAAAAAAAGAAGAAAAAAAAAAAACAAGGATAGTCTCTAAGATGCATTCAGTACATTCTCAAATCGAAAATGAACAATACAATACTATCTAATTAATGATTGCCACTCCAATTTCCCAGTGTGGGTGCTAAAGTCAGCAAGTGAGAGTTTGATGTCAAGTGGGATATTTACATAGACACAATGTATTTTCCAAAATACACAGAGCAAAGTAGTAATTTTACAATAGAACAACCTGGCAGATAACACCTTAACAGGGAGATTAACATCGTCTGTAGGGAAACCAATTAACATCCTACACCTGCTGAGGTACTTAGGCCCCATGCTGCTGTATAATCCATTCCCAACCTCCAGAAAAAAAATATGTAACTGAAATCTAGTCACAAAGACACATCAGACACACCTAATTTGAGGTGCATGCTACAAAATAACTTATCTGTAACTGTTTAAAATGTCAAGATCACTGTTTTTTAAAAAACATTAAGGAACTGTTGCAAATGATAGAGACTAGGGAAAGAAGATTGCTAATATGTGGTAAGTGATCTTGAATTGGATCCTATTACAGATTTTCTATTGTTGTCTCCGTTAAATCTCCTTGCTCTCTCCTTGTTTTGCCACTGGTGAGTGGTCTGCTGAGGGTACTGAGCATACAAAACAACTGAGGAGTTTTCTATTAGAGCACCATGTGCTGAGTGTTTGGAAAGATTCCTCACAAACACTTTTCTGGGAAAATATGCATTGAAAACATGAAAGTAAATTGAAATTTAGATGAGAGGCTGAATGCCAGGTGAATACAATAATCTTGAAACAGCAGCTCAAAGACTGACAGAAGATTAAAAAGTGTCACTGTAGCTATTTGCCAAAGCCTCATCATCTCTAGATTAGAATGTGAAGGTAATACGGGGAAATAGAGGTATAGAGGTTACATTTTGCTGAATCCAATGAGAATTTCAGACAGCAGGAGCAGGATCTCTCTCTCTCTCTCTCTCTCTCTCTCCCCTCTCTCTCTTTCTCTCTGGAGAAAACAAATATTGCTATTCATAAAAATGTAGAAAACAGGAAAATGAAGGAAGCAGATGTCAAAAATCTAACTTGCTCTTAGGTAGCTGTGAAATCTGGAACTGTGCCCAGGCATATAACCCCTGCTCCAACTCAGCCACCTCCTCAGCTCTTCATTCTGCTGACAAGGCTAGAATCTTCATTCCTCATTCCAAGTTGTCAGAAAACCGGGAAGAGTGGCATGCAGGATTCGGAGATTCAGGTGATGCCTTCAAATTATGCTGTATTTCTCTTGAGACTCTCTCAATCCTAATGTTTTCAACCTGTCAGTCAAAAAGTTGAAGGTGTAGAATTTAAAATTCAGGTATGAAGAAGAGAAAGGATGCTGACAGATACTGCCTGGGTCTTCCCAGTATGTCTTCCCTTACATTCCCCTCCAGAAAAAAAGACATTTTAAAATGCCAATAATTGTGGTATTTTGCTTCTAATAGAAAGGGCAGCAGAGTATGTGCTAAGGAGAACAGAATTACATGGATTGAAAAGATTTTGAAATAAAACCTCAGTTAACAGTGTTGGCATAACAAGAAGTTATCAGCAGCCACAACACAGAAACAGAGTAAACAAAGAGAAGAGACGGAACATAGAGTCCAGGTGTGGTAGCACACAGACTTTGAACACTGTGGACACCAGTGTGCTCTGCTCATATGCTAATGATACAAATGCATGTGAGGAATCAGAGATAAGCAAATTCCTGTATCAACAAAGTTCTTAGCATCATGTACAAATGTATGTATATGTTAAAACAAGAAAATCACATATCGATATATTAATGTGTTTATATTTGCATGTTTACATGCATATGTATTTATAAGAAGGAAATTTCAAAAAGAATCCTTATAATGCTGGGAGTTTTTTTATTGAAAATAACTTTTTTTCAGGCAATAGATTCTAATACATTTTTCCTCCCCAACTCCTTCCAGATCTTCTCCAAACGTCTAACCTGGTGTCCTTTCTTTCTCTCTCTCTTTAGAAAACAAGCACTCAAATAAAACGGAAAAAAAAGAAAGAAAAGAAAAAAAGAAATGAAAAAGTTTTTAAAAAGAAAAAGAATGAAGCACAACATACACACACTCACAACCAATAAAAATACAAAGAAAGAAAATCCCACAAAACTGAACATGTATAAAGAAAAACAACCCTGTGTTTGCTTAAATTAAACATACACTGGGGGGGGGGGGGGCAATTGACTTACAAACCACCTTGCTGGTTTAATTGGCTTTTGCACTGTAATCATTAAGAAAAATAAAATGAGAGAGAGAGAGAGAGAGAGAGAGAAAGAAAGAAAGAAAGAAAGAAAGAAAAGAAGAAAGAAAGAAAGAAAGAAAGAAAGAAAGAAAGAAGAGAAAATAGGAAATGGCCAGAAACCTGAGGCAGCACACTCATCACGATTACTAGTTGGCGATTGATCAGGTCCAATGCAGCCAAATTGAACTGACCCGAATTGATCTGAGTTAACACCTCCAGCAATTAAGCATTGTTCTGACCCTTGCGCACAGGAGAAAGCATGAAAATGGGATGAATTGAGACAGGGCTACAAATCCAGGGAAAGAGAACATTCATTACATTAGACTTCACTGGAGCTTTAGCTCACCGTTCTATCTGGAACATTCAAGAAAGTTCTGTACCTTATTATTACAAATTAGCTCTTAATTCAAATTTCACCTAATGCATGTGAATAATTTACCTCAACAGGCTTCCCTTTACAAATGAAATTTGTTAGTACTGGTATTAAAAACGGTTTTTATTCTATTACTATTTTATCAAGATATTTGATTATTGTTTATTGAAAAATAGTTTTCTGTTTTCATTTTAATTGGATAATGTTAGCTCCTAAACCATCTTAGAATACAGAATAGGTATTTATTTTTAATGAGCACTGGACTCTGCTTATGAATTATACATACACATACCATAAGATAGATAGAGACAAGGAAAATATAAAAACTTGAACAATGGTTATTTCTAAACTACACATACCTCCAAGAGCAAATTTGGAGAACTATGCTGATAGCACACTATATTATTATTATCTGATCAAGATCTGAAAAACATTTCAATATGAATTGTAAACAAGTATCGATGTCTAAATTCTTCCCTATGGTTCCTTTAATAACTCTAATGTTAACCATTAGATTAAATAGATTTCCCAAAATACTTGTTCAATACACAAATGCTGCCACTCAAGACGGAAATGAATAGTCAAAATATATTTTGGCATTTAGTCAAATTATACATGCAAAAAAAACTGATGCAGACTATTTGGGATCTCGTTTGGGAGATAGTAGCTAATATTGTTTCACTTCTGCATAGAAAGTCCAAGCTACCCAACAAGTCAGCAGAAATCATTAAATCAAACTGTTCACTTTATTACGCATTACATTTGAACTATAACTGGAGCTAGAGAGCCAATGGGAATGTGCTACTATGTCATGTAAACACTTCAGAAGCAATGGATGAAATCTAAAGTTAATGTTGCACAGACCTGGCAGGATCCTAATTTGAGGGGCCACGTTGGAAGAGTAAGATCTTCACCTTGGCTCCTGTACAACATGTATATAAATAGATATGTTGGGTTAAATTAACTCATTCAGAACACTATTGTGAGAGAAGATTCTTAAAAACTGTTTCTCAAGACTGTTGATAATATTTGTCCTCAATCTATTTAGATTTTCTTCTAGTTAGCATCTAAATTAAAAAGAAACAGAAAGCATTTTTAAATCTCCATTTGTAACCTGTATCTCTCTTTCTCAAACATGAACAAATTACACTTACACATAAATGTAATACTTGGAGTTTTATTATTGAACAAAGGTAAATGTATCCAATATCAAAAAAAAACTAAATGTAAGTACAAATGACAGAAGAGAGTTGGGCTCCTTCTGTATGACTAAATTGTACATGCATCGACCTGCTGGAACATGTTCTGTGTGTTTGTGCTGAGATTCTTTTCTGCCGAAGACCACGTGAGAAGCTTGTGTGCACCTGTTCTTTGGTAACCATCACGAGTTTCAGAGTATCCAGGAACTGTACAAGCTCTCCTTTCATTAGCAATTACTGGTAAGAACAAAGTCTCAGTGTTTTCCTGAACCAGGACACATGGATGGCCCCTGTAAGCTCAGAGGATCACACAACAAAACCGCCAGAAATGAATGTGAGGGAGATTTGTAGGAACGAGCAGGATACTAGGGATATGGGGAAGATGAGGAGGAAGAGTAGTTAGGATGCATTATGCACATGTGTGAAAATGTCTATGGAAGGATTTATTTTGTACTGAAAGAGTAAATTGCTCTAAATTTTATTACGCATTTCATCAGAGGAAATAATTCATGGTTTTTCTTTTCAGTGTTGCTAGCATGATCTCATCAAAAATAAATATTCACTCTTCAATGTTCTCTTTCCTCCCACCTACACCCCAAATGAGAAAGAGAGGAGAGAGAGAGAGAGAGAGAGAGAGAGAGAGAGAGAGAGAGAGAGAGAATGTTTCTGCGTATTCCCCAAGTCCCAAGTGGGAACGAGCAGGGGGCCAGGCATATCGTGTTTCCTCTCAGTCTCTTTGCTTCCTGTGCTCCAAGTCCGCCAGGCGCACAGTCCAGCCAGGATAGCTCTTGTTCAAGACTGTGCACTGACTTAGTTGAGTGTGGAGCTGAGGAAACAGCGACAGAATGGCAGATCGAGAAGCTAAAGGAAATCTGATGCTATCCCTCGTTTTCAGTTCCTTACTCTATTTAAGCTTTTTTTTTAAATTTAACATTTTTTATATACTAAAATAAAATGCATAAAATGTCAATGCATCTAACAGGAATGTATTGCAATTTGATGCAAGAAAAAAAAAATTGCACCAAGTTCCAAGAACACCCCATCATGTCTAGGATAATATGGAAGTTCAAAACCACCCAGTGCTTGCAAGTCATACGCAGCCTGTGAATTATGAGACAACCACAATGTACAGTTTATGTTATAACTGGGGAAATAAAAAAGAAAAAAGGCTGAGGCATTATTTTGGTGGTAATTGACATATAAACTGCCCAATTTCAGTGCTAATTTAGTTGATCATTTTGAGGGTATTTTGTTTTTTTTGTATTTTGGGGGTGTTTTTACATCAAACTTGGATATTCTCCAAAACATGTCGAAACAAAAACTGATCCTAAAATAAATTTTGCTTGGATTGGCACATACCCTAGATAACCTCCAAACTGATTCGCAGTATTGTTTGAGATTCCTAGCTCTTGTAAAGATTTAAATATGTGAAAGCTGAGAGTGTTTCTTCTATATCCTGTTAGAAATGAGATGAAATTTATATTATTGCATCCAGCACTGAAGAAAGCCTCCATCATTACCCGAGAAGCACCACTTCTCTTGACTACAGGTGGATGCCATCTTGTCTGGCTTACAATGAGTATTCAGGGTAGACCTTGTTAAGTCCGATGGAGTTTTTGCTTTCTTTGTTCAAAATTGTCCAGTTATTACAGATCCAAACATTCTTGGTATTTTTATTTTACATTGCAAATAATCTTTTGAAATGTTTAAACAGTAATAAAATATCACACACACAGAGGAGAGAGACAGAGAGAGAGAGAGAGAGAGAGAGAGAGAGGAAATGAACAATGTATAGTAATTTAAGTAGAAACCTAAGTTCCTAAGAAAGAGTTCCTCAATTTTATGCCAGCCCATGCAAGAAGCTAAAACAAAGCTTTCACCTCCCGTACATCTGAATCCAGGGCTTTCAACCCTCTTCTGCAGGATTCAGGTTAATAGACAGCTAGCTTAAGTAACTAACAGAAGACTACTTAAACTTAGACTATTTAAACTAGCCTACCCCTCAATGTTCTGTTTGACTCAACATACTAGCCTGGAACCTGGAAACAGTGAAACTTAAGGAAGTGAAACTTAAGGCAATGAGAAGGCCATGGTTCTGCTTACATTGACCCAACCCATTCATCATGAACCCAAGGCTGGGATTATTCATGCATCCAAGATTCTGAGTATCTACTGCACATGAAATACTGTAGTGCTTACATTCTGTCTTCAGTGTTTGTTTTTCTCCTTCCTCTTCTGTAAGCCATGGGAGTTGGGGCGAGGGGTTGAAAATGCCATTTCTTTTTCCAATCTCTTTGTTATCTTTACATGTTCAAGCTCCTTTCCGGGCTTCTTGGCTTGCACAATTGTCAATGTCTTTCCATAGAGAACAGAGCCGGTATGCAGAAGTAGAAGCAATTACATGTAAGCTACTCTTTCAATAATGAAGATGACTCAGTGTTAGAGATGTAATTCAGTTCATAAAGTACTTGTCTCTCACACACATAACCTGGATTTAATCATCAGGACCACATACAACTAGACATGTTGGCACATAGTGAGAATGAGGCCAATCAGGGCTATTTGAGATCCTGTCTCTAAAATATATTAAGTTAACTCATCCATAAAGTAAGGATTGATCATCAAGCAGTATACATTGTAACTGGAAAGAAAATGAAATTACTAAGTAAACATGTGTGAACTTTACTTAGTGTGGTAGTTTTCTCCCTCTGCAAGATATGTTTGGATTTCATTGCTGTTGTGGTGTTGTGGTGTTGGGGGGGTGGGGGTGTTGGATTTGCCTGCATCTTTACAGCAGTAGCACCAAGCATTCTCTGTCATTTTGAAGAACCATTTAGAGGACTAGCCAGACCTCTACAACTGATGTGACTTTGAGTAGCCTGTGTCCAAAAGAATAATTAGAAATATAAATAAAGCTACTACTACATAGAAGCTTTTAAAAATTTCATTGATATGTTTTTTTTAAAGCCTGTTGACTAAGAAATGGATAAAGTTTGATGTATTGCTCTTGCTATCATAAACTTACATAACATTGAAATGATGTATCTAAGACTGTATGCAAAACATTTGAGAATCAAGACAGATGTTAATCAAAACAGAAATTACTGCACGCTGATTATATTTGTGCGAAAATTTGTATCTCTATAGTAAAAAGTATGAGAAGGCATATAATTTCAGGTTTATACTATATTTCTTTACTCTGTAAATTATTTATGTGTACAACAAAAATAAAAGGTTAAAAACTAGGTCCGTGATTTATGCTTTCCTTGAGGCCCTTGCTTTCACGGGACTGAATAGCTACCTCAGGAGTGACTTTGGGTGCTGGAAATATTGCTCAGTGGTTAGCATACTCACTTCAGGCAGCTCACAACCACAACTCAAGCTCCGCAGACTCCACCACCCTCTTCTGGCCTAGTCAGCCACCTGTGCCCACATAGCACACATTCACATAGACATATACACATATACATCAATAAATAAATAAAAATGAATCTTTAAAAAGTATAAGTTATGACAAAATGATCCTTCTCTTTGTGTTTCACCTCACTCACATGTGCCAGCTTGCCTTGCAGCTCACCACCAGGAGCTGTAGCAGCACACCAGAAAATAACTCAGCACCTTCACCCCATTCTGGACTTCCCGGTTTCCAAAACCATGAGCCAAAATAAACTTCTTTCGTTTATAACGTACTCTGCCTCAGTCACTTTGGTATAACAGCAGAAAATGAACTCAGCTGGTGAGAGTGCCTCCTGCAGAAGCAAGAGAATCTGACTCCCAATCCCAGAGTTCAGAAAAAACCTAAGTGTGTCCCTATATAATGTAACTTCCATGCCAGGGAGGCAGGAGAGAAAGACTTCTGGAGTGAGCTTGCTGGTTGATCAATCAGCTTCAGATTCAAGAGAAGACCCTGTCTCAAAGAAATATGATGAAGAGTGATAGATCAGGATACCTGACATCCTTCTCTAGCTTCTGTGTGAATGCATACAGCAGCCACATACACACACACACCACACACACACACACACACACACAAACACACACACACGAAAATAAACCAGGCTAAGACATCTCATTACTCCACATGTAGTTTCTCCCTTAAAGTACTGTCCAAAATATGGGTATTTTTATGAAATGATTATATTCTTATTATAATCACTTTTTATAGTTTGTCTTTCTAAGTGTGTCTATGTATGTGTATATATGTATGTGTGTATAAATCCATACAGAGGATGTTGTAGTCCTACATATTAATGCAGCAAACTTAAGGGTACCAAGTTCATAAAAGAAATATAACATCAGTTAAAATCAAATACTGACCCTAAAACAGTGATGGTGTTTAGGCTTAGATTTTTTCTAAATCTACTATATTTATAGTTCTTGAATGATTCAACCTCCTTTCTAATTCACCAACTGGAGGTTTGGAAGAAAGAAGGACAATCAGAAAATGGGTTCATGGACCTGTTTAGAAGTAGTCCTTTGGGGGCAATTCCACTCTTCATTGACAGGATACCAGCAGTCCAGTTCAGTAGCAAACACCAAACATGAATCAGTAGCAGCTGCTTGATCCAGGAGAAATCTCAAGGCTTGCTGAATCAGCACAAGTCAATAGAAGCAGCAAGAATCAACAGGAATACCACAAGAAGGTCTTTGGTGCATTTCTCTCTATAAAGTGAAGGCCAGCAAGGCCCAGCAAAGCCTAGAGAAGCCTAGCAAAGCCCAGCAAAAAGGTGAGACCAATGAAGAGCTGCATGGCCAGCCAAGTCCGGTGAAGCCTTACACGGCCAATGAAGACCAGCAAAGACCAGCAAAAACTAGTGCAGTGTTGCATGACCTCACAATGCTTTCACTGTTTATGTGGTTCCATTTATACTCTTTCCAAGCATCACCTGCCCTCCCAAGAAAAACATCACATGCCCTCTTATGTGTCTGCTTCAGCAAAACATCCTATCACAAGACAGCTTCCAGAAAAAACCACGTAACATAACTGAGTTTCCCAAGAAACTAGGAATTTCCACTTCAGTGATGAGAGACCTCACTAATAGATGTATCATAGAGATAAAAGCTAAATAGAGACATGCTGGAGTTAAAAGAATGTCACAAATCAAAAGGATCTAATGGGCATCTATATCCACTCAAACACTAAAGAGTATGCTTACTTCTCAGTAGCTCATGAAACATCCTGCAAAATTGATCACATATTAATATAATTGGTTGATCCTTTCCAAAGCAGTCAGCCAGGAAAAGAAGGAACACTATGAAGACTCAACATGTTTTGCTTAAGAATATATATGTATGTACATACATACATGCTATAATAATTAATGAAAAAAAGAGGCAATGAACTTGAAGGAGATTGGGGAAGGATATATGGGAGAGTTTGGAGAGAGAAAAGGCAAGAGAGAAATAAAATGTAAATGTACTATAACCTGAGAAAACATTTTTTAAAAAGGTAGGCTGTACCTGAGAAATGGTGTATATCTCATCTATAGAAATCTTGATCTCTAGTTCTGGAGCATTACCAATCAAGAGTAAAATTCTGTCACCATTATTTCATTGCTATGTGACTTCTATGACCTTGGACAAGACATTTACTCTCTATAATACACTATCCCAGCTGTCTGTTGAGATACATTTTCCTATAACCACTGCATAATTAAAAAGAATCGAAGGGTGCATGTCACTATATTCAACAGAAATCAGTGTAAACAGTTGCCACAGTATGAACTTCCAAGGCAGATTCCCACACGCCTTCCTGACTCTGCACTGCAGGAAACTGTGCCTATCCTTCTCCACATGACAAGTTAAATCGGAGACTCATGGTGTGCAAAGAAGCATAGCCACTAATCAAGCAGGCAATACGGGGGCCTGCTAGCTCCTCTGTGTCAGAGGACACCACAGTGTTTGTCAGATGGAAACAAGCTTTTGTGAAAGAGAGGCACATTTGCCAGAAATGGCCACTTCATCATCCTAAAGTACCAATGACTCCTTGCAGCAGCTTGTGCTCCTGGGGAATCTGGCATAGAACCAGTTGAATGGTTACAGTGGTCAATGATATTAACTAGTTCTAAGAAATCATTATTTGACTGGAAAAGTCACACAGGTCACAGGATAAGCCATTCGATCTACACCCTTAATTTAAACATTAATGAGAAGAAATCTTCAAAATGCCAAAGGGCACTGGAAAAAAATTGGTTATCCCATCATCTGTTGCTATTCTCGGGGCACTAATAATGCATCTTTGGTTATCATTAACAAAAAGCACACTGGCTCTGGGCAGATGATCCGTGAATGAGAAGCCTCTGGAAGAATGATTTTAATTCTCAAGATGTTGCAGAAGGAACTGAGCAAAAGAGGACTCAAGAAAGAAAATAGTTAAGGAACCTTGCAGAATCTCAGTACAGGATTTCAGAAGCATGTTATGGCTCACTGACATGACTCACCTCTGAAGAATCACAGTTCTTCATAGGCTCACCATTCTCATGTTGCAGTTTTCTTTGAAGCAGTACTGGAGATGGAACCTAAGATGTTATGCGTGTGAAATGAGCCCCAGTCATACATTTCAGTCATTTAAAAGATTGTGTGATCCAGTTTGTATCGGGGTGATTCAGTGTACATGAGTCAGGTCATAGGAAACCATGCCCGAAGGAAAAGAGGACTTGAACCAAGTAAGATGTTCTGCACCTAAGATATACAATATTCAGACAACTACTTCTTTTACATCTTACATGATAGAAGAAAAAGCTTACTCAACACGAATTATTAAACAGAAGAGTAAGGTGAAATATCATTTTTGGTACCAATAAAGTGTGAAAGCATTAAAACATAGAAATAATTTGGAAATAAACACTTTTAACCCTAGAGCATTTTATATCCAACAGATAAAAATGATCTCAGTGTAGTAGGCTAGTCTCTACTTCCCTACAACTACATATGGATGGGTAGCTGTGAAAATTTTTCCTGTCCTTTCTACACTGTGGTGTTGTTTGCAAAGTATTACCTGTAAAACCAAAGGATACGTTTTTCAGAAGCACATATATCCCTTTACTTCTGCTCACAGTTCCAGTTATATTCCATCAGTGTGGGAAAGTCAAGGCATGGGGGACTGGAAGCAGTCATATCTTCAGAGGATGAATGCATGTATGCCTCTCTCATCTTGAATGCCCTACTTTTATACAGTTCAGGTCTCCTGCCTAGGGAATGGTGCCACTCACAGTGGATAGGTCCTCCAGCTCTTACAATAAAGAACAGAAGTATGCATGTTACTATCTTCATGGATAATAACTAATGAACCATTTTCATGAGCTCTTTCCTTCCTCTGGACACAATCAATAGAAGGAACCATAATTCTGAAATTCCTCCCATCACCCAGGAATAATTATGTGGACAAGAAATAAACTTCTACTTGCATTAAACCATTAAAGGTGGAAGTTCACTTATAATAGCAAATAATATTAACAGACCCTAGGAGATTGCAGGGGAACTAATTTCTTCTCAAATTCTTCACTGAAAGATAATGATTGATCTGTTAAAATATTACAAGAGAAAATGACTTAAAACAAGAACTGACTGGTCTGAGAGGCAGAAGGAAAACAACAACAAAACCCTATAAAATCTGATTACCTCCAGCTCCCAAATGAGCATAAGATAAACTTGGAAAAGACTTTGAACAACAAACATCTATTAAGACATTTCAGATAAACAGAGTTTGGTTATATGGAACAGAAATCTTCAGGAATTTCCTTTCTCAGTCAAGATTATTATTTCAGACCCCTTTCGGGTAGATGTAGTTACAGTGGGAAAAACTGTAAGGCCTAGAAATTAAAGAAACAACTCATACTGGATAACTGTACATAGGAAGCACTTGGCAGGTGGAAAAGAAAAGTAATTGCTGAAATTAAATAGATTGCAAATAAATCAAATGATTAATCCAAGAAGCTACAGCAACTGGAGTCTCATTTAAAAAAAAAAAAAAAAAGCCTTTGATGTGGTACCTTCAAACATTTGAAGAGGATTTCTATTGGGCAAAATGAAAGTGGTCAGAAAGATGGGCAAAGTATGTTGGCAAAACAATATCCACTTCAGTTGTGCCCATGGAAAATAGCAGACAAAGAAGAGGTGCCAATAGCCAAACAGAAAAATGAATGAGAAAGTCTCTCCTGCAGAGTAAGATCTGGTACCTAAACAAGTTTCTCTTCCAGCTGAATCCCGTTCACCAAGATGCCATTGCTGTTCCAGATGAGTAAACACTGTGTTTGGCAGTTCTCTGTCTTCCAAATTACTCAACCACTGCATTTTGTATATGTGAGTACATAAAGGAGTATTGAGAAACATGGTACCTTGTTTCTGGTCTATTACCCACATCTACATCTAGTCTACATCTAAATCAGATGGAAGTAAATGATACTACCAGAAATACTGGACTTAGACACAGACAAAAGAATAAAGTCAGAAATGTAAGTTATCTCCCCACTGTGTGGAGTGAATTGCTTCTATACACAGAAATAAGATGTAATAGTTTTAATTGTAGAACTTAACACAGCGCAGGATCATTGGGGAAGAGAGTCTCACTGAAATACTGTTGGCTAGATCAAGTTAGCCTTGAGCATGTCTGTGGGGAATTGTCTTGGTCACATTGAGACGGGAGGACCATTGCACTGTTCCCTAGGCAAGGGATTCTGACCTACGTAAAAGTGGAAAAGTAGAGTACGGGCATACATTTATTTATTTATTTACTTACTTACTTACTTATTTACTTATTGCTTTTTACTATAAATGTGACTAACTACACCAAGTTCCTGCTTCTTTGATTTCCCCATAATGATGGAATATAACATATGATTGTGAGCTGAAATAACTCTTTCTTACCTAAGTTACTTACCTAAGTAATTTATCTCAGCAACTGGGAACAAACCTAAGAAGGATACAAGTGACAGTCTGAGAGCTTGAAGAGTCCCGACAAAGACAGGTAACTGGAGAGCAAGCCATTGTGTTTTGCTATCTGCCACCAGCTCCCTTTGGTCCTTATAAATGGGATGGAAGAAACAATAACATCTTTGATTTGCCCAGCATGATTTAGAAGAACCAGAAGTATTTTCTTAATGTTTTGTTTTCTTTCATACAGCTTTAAGCAAAAAAAGAGAGTCCTCCAGGATATATCAAGCCACTGTGTCTTTGTATTATCACATAAATCAGGGACATAAATAACCAGAAAACTCCACTTGGGTAAATACATGGAAGAAAAATCATCTGCTATTGTGCTTCTTATCTGAAGGAAGAGGGAGTTGTTTTATCATGTATAATTTACTAAATATAATCTATGCTTCAACATGAATGAAAAAAACATAAATTTATTCTGTTGCCTAGAAAAAAATCAATGCTAAAATTATATAAAGGGAAAAATAAACATAAATACCAAAGAACATCATCAAAAATAATGGAAATGAAGTAATAATATTTGGAAAATTAGAAAATATCTGACTCTGAAAAGCAGCAAGTGCAAAACAAATATGCAATGATGCATTGAGGGCTGAAGCCATGGCTAAGTCAGTAAAGCACTGGTCACAGAATTGTGAGAACCTGAGTTTCATTCCCAATGCCGCAAAAGTGGAATCAGATAAATTGTTGGGACTTATTGGCCAGCCAGTCTACCCCAATCCACAAGCCCCTGGGACAAATGAAAGACCCTGTCTCAAACAGGGTGCATGACCTCTGACATTTGCACACACAAGCACATATAGGTACACGCACTCTCAAACACAAAATGCATAAATATATGTATACCCATAACACATTAGATGTATTTAGGTATAAGGGTTGTGTGTTTGACAATACATACGGAAAAGATCAGAGACAGAGAACCTTTTGGAAATGTATAGAAAGACCAGTTGGACCACTAGAAGCCACACAGTCTAATCGGCTCTCTTATTTCTGCAGAGACGAGGATCAACCGAAGGCACACCAGAGACAGAGAGCTGAACTCATTCTTGAAACAGAATTGAACAGTAAAAGCCAGCCTGCTTCTTTTGATTGAAGGTACAAGACAGACAAGCTTGCCTAAGTGCCCTCTGACCCCACATCAATCAGCAATTGGAGAGATGCTGCCTTGGGGAACTAGTACCTAGCAAAGGAGTTATGTTCATATAGATCAATAGTTATACAGCTCTGAGACAAATTGTTGATGTTCCAAGCAGACACAAGTCAACCTTAATAAACTCCACTAATAGACAAAGGATTGAAACCTATCTTTAGGGCCTCTGTTTAAACATGAATAAATAGTCGAGATTCTCTGGATAATTTAGACTGGTGTCCAAGGTGAATGAAAAGGATTATGCAAAAAAAAAAAAAAATGGTAACAAGAAACTCCAAAGGGAGAAAAAAATCCAGCAAGCAAAAGGCTGAGATCTTTGACTTTGTTCCTTCTCATGCCAGTGTGACAACAAGTCGGACAAATACTACTTAAGGGAAGAGAAGTTCATTTTACCTCCTGATTTCAGAGGGTTAGTTGCTCAGTCTGAAGTGCTGAGGGAGGCATGGTGAAGTTCTGCCAATGGGATCATAGGTTGGAGACTCCTCATATAATTCAGAGAGAAATCAGAAAGACTTGACTGGACTCCAAGTGGGTATAACCTTCAAAGGACTAAAGTAGTCACCTACCTCTGCCAACCAGGTTCTACCTCCTAATAGTGCAAATATTCACAAACTAAGGACCCATGTTAAAAAAACATGAACCCATGGGAAATGCATTCAAATTGAGAGACAACTGTGTGTGTGTGTGTGTGTGTGTGTGTGTGTGTCCAGGGAAACAAAATATGAGCTAGGTCTGGAATGAAAAATATAATTGCATAAATAAAGAATGCAATGCCAAAGTTAGAAAATAAAGTTGAGGATAAGATTTTAAAAAGTAAAATAAAGAACAGAGGTTAGAAACAGGAGACAAAGACAGAAAATTCACAGACTTGGTTCAGGAGGTCAGCCCCCTGACTGGTACCTATTTCAGGAAAAGAGAGAGAAAAAATGGGGACAAAGTTGTGAGCTACATACATAATAAAAGCCTCTATGGGCTGAAAAGAGCAGGTGCGATAAATACTAAGCAAATAAAACTTCAAAACAGAACTGTTCATCACGTTTTCAGCACTCTGGGAATAAAGAGATCTTAAAACTTCAGAAAAGAAAAAATCTCACACAGAGATGAAAGAATTAGTAGAGTTTCCCAGGTACTACAAGACCAAGAAGAAGTCCTTTAAAATTCACAGGACAAATGAACGCATTCTAACCTAGAAATGAATGGATCGATCGACTCAGAGGGATGGTGTGGGATACCTCTCACAGCTGCCAGTGGGTCGGTCCCTGCCTCCCGTTTGGTTAGTTTGTTTATTAAATGGATGCCTAAGAGATAAAATCCTAGCAAAACCCGGAGTTTGGTCAAGTAAAAGAAGGAAGACAATGACATAAACACAGAGAACACTGAACACATAAGTAAATGTTTACATATCGAAAGGTAATAAATGGTGCTGGAAAACAGCCCACCTGTAAGAAATCATTAATAGCTGGATCCGCTCTTAGAAGCCGATCCCTCAAAATCGGGCGCGAAAGTGCTGGAAATCAGAAAACATAGTTTTGGATTTGCAAAGGACTTTAGAAAACTTTGATCTTCACATTATATAGACAGAACCAGGATTACTTTCTTCCTTGGCAGATCGACTAGATTTGCTCCTCAGAAGTCACTGTGGAAAGGGCTGGGTCAGCATAACTAAGAAGGGGTCTGCAGTCTGGAGCTGGAGGAGGGGCGCTTCTTACAACACGCCTGCGTCTTCCATATTCAGTTCAGTTTGGCTCCGGGCCCAAATCCATTTCCATTGTCAGATTCTTTCTGTCACTGATCTGGAATGGGGATGGTCTGTTTTTAGCGAGACTACTGTATAATCGCACTGCTTTTATTGTGAAGATTTGCAGCCATAGCTGTAAACTTGGTGCAAATTTTCTTTGTCCTTTCAAAAATAATAATTGGCTTCTCTCAGTCCACAATGCATTCTATTTTTGCCTGGTGAATGTCACCGCCCACAGCACTGAGGCAGAGTTAGAGAGAGTGGAAATTTGTTGCAGACCAATAGACCCTTTCATTTGTCTTTTGTGATTCTTAAGTACGTTCTGGTGAAATATGCTTCTTCAGGGGAGTCATAATTTAACGATTTTAACTTTAAATCTGATGTTTTCTTCACTCCACAGTTCTATGTGACTACAGCCTTCATGAATCTTCCTCTTCCAGAAAGTGGTGATGTTTAAGACTTTGGCAGCTCTTTTTCTGTACACAGGACACCTTCTATGTGACTCCTAGCTGTGTGGATTATCTTTTGTTAATAAACTAATCCTGTATTCCAACCCCCGCCAGAAGACCTATTCCAAAATCAAGCAGTGTAGTTCTGAACAGCCTGCTGATTCTTTGTGGGTTTTTTTGAGCTTAAAACTTTGGTTTAACTTTTACTGTTTACCTTTCTCCAGCATGAACTGCTAAGAATGCATATAAGAAGATTACACGATGAATTAGTTTGTTATTTTTAATCTCTTACTAATCTTTATGAGATAAACATATGGTTTATTAGCATCCAATAATTTTTCATCTGTTGGAAAAAGACGTGTTTGGATTTTCACTTGGTTTTTAATAATCAGTAGCATTCAAAAGGAAGTGTGGTACCTGGGACTAGATGATGCTAAAGGTGTAAAGTATAATCTTCAGAGTGAAGCAGAAATAATATAAACCTAAATTAGCATGTGCCTCGAGTTTCTGTAGGGATTTCAAAACACTTCTAGGTTTGTTATCACATCTGATCTTCACAACTACCCTGGCATGGGTAGGAGAGACAGGAAACTGTATTCTGCAAATGCAAAACTGAGCCTCAAGTTACTGAGGTCAGCTGCCTCTGCACAGCTAAGACAGAACAATGTGGGACCTTCACACCAAACGTCTCCATCACTCTTCAGTCCGGTATTAGGTCTCTGAGTATGCGTGTCGTTTTTTCATGGATGTGATGAATTTCACAGAAACCTTGGAGACCATTGGAGACCATTTATTTTAGCACACAGCTTTTAGAGGATTCCCCCCATGTTCTGCTGTTTCTAGTAGTGGTGATGTGGATATCATGACAGATGACTGAGGAGAAGCAAACTGTTACATCATTTAGCTACAGAGAGAGAAGGAAAAAAAAAAGTGCCAGCATCCATGTCCTTAGAAGGCAAGCTCTCAGTGAGCTCTTTCTTCTAACCAAGTGCCACCTCCTAAAGTCTTCACAATCTTTCAATGATACTGCATCTGGGAATTTTCCAAAACCAAGATTTCACTGCGCATTCCAGATTCAAACAATAATATTGGGGGAAAACAAAATTCTTAAGGTAGATATCTACAGGGCTTTACTTGTACCCATTTGAAAACCTTTTTTAAAAAAAAATCTTTGTAAATCTGGATAAATTGTTAACTATGTTACTATTTGACATAAGCAAATGCTTTGCAAGAAAAGCTACATAAAGGGATACATCTGTTTTCTAGAGTAGATATGACACCTAATTACATTTCCAACATAATTCCCTCTTATGAATATAAAAATATGTCAAAGCACTATGTAACATGTTAATTTATAAAGTTAAGTATCTCCCATCACACTGATTAGCATAATGGGTTTTATTTTTGAAAATTTTAGCTTTGACTTGCCTACTTCCATTAATGTTTTATGTTTTCACAATTTTAGAGAACATATTATTACATGTTTTCACTCAATATTATGTTAAACATAGTTTCTTGGAAAACACTATAATGATTATGTGTATGTGGCTTTTTCATTTTATTAAAAAAGGCTAGGACAATGATTAAAAATATGAATACTTAAACTCATGATTCAAATTTCTATATTGCATCTCAAAATAGTTATAACATTTACAAGATCAGTAATGTGAGATCCCACCTCTATCAGCAGATCTCCATGAGTCTAATTCCTCGGGCCAAAAATATTGCTAACATTCTTGATTCTTCTGTTTGTCTCATCAAAAAATTATATTGTATCTACCTTTAAGATGTATCCTGAGTTGAACTCCCACTCAATATTCTTTAGGTAACATCTATTCAAATATTTCATGTTGCCTGTTATCCATTATGTTGTGTGTGTACGCGCGCGTGCACATGCACATAGACACACACACACACACACACGTTTATCAGTGAGTGTGAGTTTTATGCTCGTGTTGACGTCATTTGTTTTCTGTGATTCATCATCTTTGTCATCTACAAAATTCATTTCCCATCTCACTAAACTTCTCAAGAACTGAGTGAAGTGGCACCCCATGCTTGCTTTGTATATCTTGCAGGTGATTTTTCTGCCACTTGATTATAGTGTTAAACTTTAATAGTTTTAGATGTGAAATGTGTGTATTATTCTTAAGAATATATATGCTACTGTCTTATATGCTTTACTGCTGTGAACAAACACTATGACCAAGGCAACTCCTATAAGGACAACATATAAGTGGGACTGGCTTACAGGTACAGAGGTTCAGTCCATTATCATCAAGGCAGGAACATGGCAACATCCAGGCAGGCATGGTATAGAAGGAGCTGAGAGTTCTACATCTTCATCTGAAGGCTGCTAGCAGAATACTGGCTTCCAGGCACCTAGGATGAGGGTCTTAAAGCCCATGCCCACAGTGACACACCTACTCCAACAGGGCCACACCTTCTAATAGTGCCACTCCCTAGGTCATGCATATTCAAACCATCACAGATGCCCAGAAATCCTTATTCCATATGAAATGCAGATACTGAAATACAATTCTTGTGTGATTCTACTATGCATGAGACCCCAGATGTTGAAATGTGTGAGATTCAAAGTAGACTACAGGTCAATGGGGCAGGAAGCAAGTGACAAGTTGAATGGGCATTATTTAGTGAGTACCAAATTTGTGTTTGGGGAATGAGTAGGAATGAGTGAACAGGGCTCTGAATGAATTCAATATACTGACCTCTACATGCAAACATGAATTTAACAGAAAAAATGGAGCAATTAAAAACTAAAAAAAAGCATCAAAATATGTATTTAAGAACAACCTCTTTTTGGCTGTAGTAATAACAAACTGAGTGATGATGGTGACTAAAGTTTAAGGTGATAATAAGAAATTAGATTTCCAGTCAAAAGTATATTCTAGTCGTTGAAGTAAGGTGGGAATTCGTCTGTGTTAAAGATGGAGTTTTTTGGAGTTGGTAACATAGACAGTGGGTAAATGCATGAGATTAGATGAAGTCCAAGAAAGTGAATATCAATAAAGAAAAGAGTTGTGATGTAAGCTTCAGGAAACCTTATCACTAGCCACAAGGGAGAAGGGGAATCTGCCAAATAAACTTGAGAAGGCACTCCATGAAGAAAAGAAACCCAGGGATTCTGGTAACCTGGAAACCAAAGAAGGGAGTAAGCATCCAAGGGTTGACACATGTTGTTGCTATGAAGCTGAGATCTGAGCAGTGGATTTAAAAATATGAGCTTGAGGCCTCAACAAGAGCAATTTTAAGTGTTGTAGCCAACATAGAGCCCTAAGCAAAATCATTGCAAGAGAGATTGAAAAGCAAAATGTATAACTAATGAATAAAGAAAATGTTTTCACAGAATCATATTGCAAAGTAGAGAACAAAAAATTTATTGGAGAAAGAAGATAATGGCATTTTTGGTTCCTGATTCTCTCTCTTCTCTCTCTCTCTCTCTCTCTCTCTCTCTCTCTCTGTGAGTGAGTGAGTGAGAGAAAGAGAATGAGAGAGATATTTTTTCTTTCATTTTGGGTATTATCATATAATTATATCAGTTTCTGTTTCCATTTCTTCTCTCAACACCCATGTACCTCTTTACTGTCTTTCAAGTTCATGGCTATTAAAAACAAAATAACAACAACAAAACTACTGATTTTTACATACAAGAGAAAAGGAAAGAGTGTGGATTAGATGGGTATCATTTTAGTTAGGGTTACAATTGCTATGATGAAACACCATGACCAAAGCACCTTGAGGAGGGAAGGGTTTATTTCCCTGACAGTTGCGTATAACCATTCATCATCAAAAGCAGTGGGATCTACACATGTAGGTCAGGAACTTGGAGGCAGGAGCTGATGCAGAGGCCACAGAAGAATGCTGATTATCGACTTGCTTTTCATGACTTGCTCAGCCTAATTTCTTGTAGAACCCAGAATTACCAATACAGGTATGGCACCACTCACAATAGTCTGGGTCATCCTCCGTCAATCATTAATTAAGAAAATGCCCAATAGCCAGATCTCGTAGAGACATTTTCCTAATTGAGTTTCCCTCTTTTCAGATAACTCTAGTTTGTGTCAAGTTGACACAAAATTGGCCAGAACAAGTGGGGAGGAGGAGAAGATCTGAGAGGAGTAAGGTAAGTAGAAATGGTGATTAGAATGCATTGCATAAGAATTTATTTTCAATTAAAAAATATGTAATATTTAATTAAATATATGGATAGATGATTGATAGAAGACAGATGATAATAGGCATTGAAAAATGATGAATAGATAAAAGGTAGACATATAATATTGATAATTGATAGATAGATAGATAGATAGATAGATAGATAGATAGATAGATAATAGATAAATGAGAGAGAGAGAGAGAGAGAGAGAGAGAGAGAGAGGAAGAGAGAGAGAGAGATCATGAATCCAACTCATAGCTTAAAAGGATGGCCTTTAACTAGAACATTAAAATTTATCTCTGGTGCCGGGCGGTGGTGGCGCACGCCTTTAATCCCAGCACTTGGGAGGCAGAGGCAGGCGGATTTCTGAGTTCGAGGCCAGCCTGGTCTACAGAGTGAGTTCCAGGACAGCCAGAGCTACACAGAGAAACCCTGTCTCGAAAAACCAAAAAAAAAAAAAAAAAAAAATTTATCTCTGGCTACAGTGGAGGAAGCTCAAGATGCTTTGTTAAATAATGATGCTATATAGATGGCTGTGAAATTCTGTGGATAGGCTCTTCTAATTTTCTAATTATTTTAATTGGAATAAAATCAAAACTATACCAGCAGGAGAAGATATACTACAGGTATGAAGCAAAAGCAATAATTATTCATATTAATAATATAAATAAAGCATACAGAATAAAAAAGTAGATAATTACTTATAAGAATATCATGGCCTTATGACATTAAAAATATATTTAGGGTTCATTTTTATTAAAGTAGAACAAGACCATAAACATGTACTTTTTACTCCAAGAACATTAGTTGTAGGACAAAAGGTATGGAATATGAGAGGATGGACTGAATGAAGATACTACAAAAGAAAGAAAGAAGGAGAGAGAGAGAGAGAGAGAGAGAGAGAGAGAGAGAGAGAGAGAGAGAAAGAAAGAAAGAAAGAAAGAAAGAAAGAAAGAAAGAAAGAAAGAAAGAAAGAAAGAAAGAAGAAAGGCAGACATGGGACTTTTGACTTGAGAGTGACCATAGCCAAATGTGGTGGCTGTCACCTTCACTCCCAGCACTCTGAAGGCAGAGGTAGAAGTCAAGCTTCTTGAATTCGAGGCCAGCTTGTTCTCCACAGAGAGTTCCAAGACAGCCAAAGCTACATACTAAAACTCTTTCTCAACAAAAAAAGAAAAAGAAAACAATAGGGAAGGAAAAAGAGAGAGGGAGAGGGAGGGAAAGGGGAGGGGGAGAGGGAAAAGGAGAGGGAGACGGAGACCGAGAGAATGTTTACTGCCTAGAGTAGGCTGGGACTGGGCTCAAAGCATCAAGCCATACTCAACAGGTAAACCTCTTGCATCAGATGGGACCCACAACAGGAAAATGTGTAGAGAATATGAAACTTTAAAGCATTAGGTCCTAAATATGATGTCTTCACCAAACCCCTCCCCTCAAGATACAAGAATCTATGTAGAAGGGAGGCATAAAGATTGTAAGAGATAGAAGTGGTGGATGACGCCCAGTCTTCAAGACACAACAAAACTGATACACATAAAAACTCAGACTGTGACAGAATTCACAAGACTGGTACAAATGCAAACCAGATGTGATCCCAGTATGGAGAAAGAGACATAGACGAAAAGTCCCACCCCTAAACCAAACAGCTATTTGCAACTGACGCCTGCTGACAAAGGGAAAATTGTTTTTTCCAATGGAGTGTCACTGGATATGTCAGCCACACTTCGTCACAGGACACATGCCCAGGAGTAGTTAGCCAACATAAATGGACTCTACAGTTTTTTTGTTGTTTGTTTGTTTGTTTTTGTTTTGTGAGCCTTTAGTTTTGGTTCAATATTTTTGGTATTATTGGGGTCTTTTTAGTTTATTTGCTTTGTTTTTGTGACTTGGAGGTATTGTCTTTATGTTTGAAACAGGGAGTTGGTTGGGTTAAGGAGATGGGAAAAGTCTAGGAGATATTTGGGGAGGTAAAAGAATATGATCAAAATATATGGCATTTAAAAATAATAATAAAAGAAGCAAACTCACTGCCTTACAAAGCAGACAAAGGACAAATAAGAGGAAAGAAGTAAGATCAATAACTAGAGATTCCAGTTAGAGCAGGGTCATGGAGCTGAGGGTTTTGATGGAATAAACAGGGAACTTAGCATGCAGCAGAGTAGGAACCACGAAGATGGGTCTGTGAAAGAGTTGTAATGGGATGTAGAGGCAGGCAAGACAGCTGTGAAGTTGAGAAGGCTTGCCTTCCTTCCAGAGAACCAAGCACACCAGGTAGATGACTGACAACCGCCAGTAATTTTAGTTCTAGGTGTTCTGCTCCCCCCTTCTGACCACCATTAGCACCAAACATGTTTGGCACAAACACACAGACACAGGCACACAAATAAATAAGAACAAATTGTTTTTTAAATGAGGCCTTGATCACATCTAGTGATTGATCAAGTGGTTTGCCTTTGCAAGGTCCTAAAACATTAGAGCTTTTTACAGATAGTCTGTGTGATACCCACTCTCATCATGACTCTGGATACTCTGCACCACATCTCACTACCTTCTCAAGCTATTCCTGTCTAGCCGGTCCGACCCTGAGGTACCCTCCTTTATGAGGTGCCGTCCTACCTTAAGGCCTGGATGCTTTTTGTATACCCAGATTTCTCATGATCTCCTCCCTAACCTCCTTCAAAGAGTTTGCTTAGCAGGCACATTTACACTGATACCTCTGCCGGCAATCAGAGTTAAATGTATGATGCACACCAGCCCTAATTTTCCTTGTTTTCTATCCTCCGTATCCTCTTTATTGTCTTCTAATAATACAATACACTTATTATACATTTAACTTATTCATTTTCTTCCCTCCACTATAAAGTGAGTTCCATATAATGGAGACTTTTATGTTTTCATGACAGCTGTTTTCCCAGCACCTAGCTCATAGTCCTAACATAATTAATACATACTGTGAATGAATGGCCTTTATTTTTGGTCTCTGTTTAACCCCTGTCCTTCTAACAGGTAGATTTATGTCATTATCTTCTTATTTTAATCTATGACACTTTTTAAAAATTTTCTGTATCTTTGTTGACTTTGCAAAAACTACCACTTTGAAAAGAACTCATAACCACGTGCAATAGCATGTACCTTTAGTCTCAGCATTCAGGAGGCCCATTGTGGAGTTAAGATCATCTTGGGTAAGATGCCAGTAAGAGGAAGAATCAGTCTCTTGTTAAACAAACAAGTTTTAGGAAGGCACCACAAAATACAGATAGAGAGATATGATACAGATTGCCATATAAAGGTTATTATCCACTATTTTGAAACCCTACAAAGAGATGAATTCTATCCAAAGGGGCTATAGAAGAAAACTTCAGGTCATCTTGATTTATAAATTCTGCAACTGTAAACTAAAATGCTTGTGGAAAGTATAAGCTTTCTGACCACATTTGATATGGTATTCTAAAACTTCGCAGAAATAATTGATTTTTGAGGTGATACTGGGGGGGACATGGAGGATGAAGAAGTCATACCAAAATGGATGCTTCCAATTATGAAGTAAATAAACTTTGGTGAACTTTTTTTCCTCTCAGAATACAAGTATCTTTGTTATCTGCCAGTCAGTTTGCACATTGCTGCATTCCAGTGATAACCTACACTTTCAAAAAATCCATTCAAGTGATAATGACCTCACTCCAGCTGGTGCAGAGGAAGGGCACCTTGAAAACTAAATTTGAGGGGAGATAAATACATTGTCAAAATACACCTACACATAAAGACAAGGAAGAAAGAAAGAAAGAAAGAAAGAAAGAAAGAAAGAAAGAAAGAAAGAAAGAAAGAAAGAAAGAAAGAAAGAAAGAAAGAGGGAAAACAGTGTACAAATTCTCCAGCCTAACTAGTAAGCATGTGTCTTCCACAGAGGCCTGGGTTAGCATTGTTGAAATCACCTTATGTATAAACCAGCATTGAGCAAATAAATAAACACAGTGCCCAGCAGGGAGTCAGACTCTTTATTGTCAGGGAAGGAAATTCTACAGAGACTAAGAACTGGATTGGAGTGAGGAGTGTCAAAATAACATTATGGACTTCAGACATGTGTGCAAACCGATACAGATTCATGTCATATATAACACATACATGTCCATTTTCTAGTTTTGTTTACTGAAAGAGCCTAGAAACAATGGTGTTCTAGCAGCCATGGCGGTCTTGGTTTCTAAACATTTTCCACTTAGGACACCTTAGAGAAATGTTTAATTCCAACGCTGGGCTAGGGAAGCAATAACAATGAACCTTGACACAAGAACCAATTACAAATACCTCCTAATGGCCAAAACAAGAAAACTAGAGCAACAAAATAAACAATAACATTGCACTAAAATCCATAATAAAGGTCTCTACAGTCACTGTCTACTCTCGCGCCTTAAGAGCACTCTGCAGTAGTAGACTCTATCTAGCTTCTATACTAAATACAATGATAATTGAAAATTTTAAAAGCACAGAATAAGATAAATGCTCATCAATCTGTGCTTATATATAAAATATAGTAAAAACATAAATGGGAGAGGGGACATACCTCTTTTCTGGTTCACACACAGTCTCTTGCTTTCTGTCTTGAGACAGCTTTCAATAGCATGGACTGCTCTCTCTGTGACCACTACCATGCCCCACACCTAGCATTTTATAGAATTCTATTACAGAATTCTAGAGAGCCAACAGAAAAATCCAGTCAATGTGGCTCAGCCTCTGTCCTCAGTGTCTTTTCTCCTTGGTGCTTACTATTCAGCTGTGCCCAGGTTGCACTGGGCCTCCAGAGACAATGGCTTGCTTGCTTTCCTGGTTTCTCAGCAATGGAGGTGGCATAGAGGAAGCCACCTGTGCTGCCACTTGGATAGAAAGAAAGGAAGAAGGAAAGACAGACAGACAGACAGACAGAGTACATCCCTATTACTAACTGTTCTCGTGTTGACACTCCTGGTGCTATTGTTTATCTTCCAATACCAGACCATTGCTTCAAACTCCATCTCATTTTCTCTTATGCGTCCCTGTTTTCTCATCCTATCCGCTAGCCAGGAAAACATGACCCTTTTCCACCACTTCTCCTTTTCTACAGCATGATCAAAGACTGTTCTCATCTGATCCCTGCTGCTCCAGGACCAAACTCTGCTCCAGCTTCCCTTCCCTTCTCACATTTTCCACCCATATTCCTTCTGAGGGAACTGTCATCAGAACAACATGTGCCTCGGACCGCACAGCAGCCGAGGCACATAATTTACCAGAACAGACACAGAAAACAACAACTGCGCAACTGCACGGTGTCCGATGAGTGGGTTAATGGTACAAAGACAGATGGCTACAAACTGACTAATGAGCCCGAGGAAGCACAAAGAATACGAGCTCTGGGCTCCGAACTGCAGCAAGAGTGAGGGGCGGGAATGGGGTCTTTCATGCTTGAACTGCAAAGAATGCCAAGACCATCACTGGAGGCAGAAAGCCATGGCTCCATAAAAATAGATATTTCAGTGAGCTTCTGAATGGCTGCCATTAACTAACCCAGGAGCGATAGCCAGCAAAAACAGATTGTCTCGATGGCCAGCCAAGACTCCCAGCCAAAGTCAAAAATCAGAGAGGCTCGTTTCTCCTATTTTCTTCTAATTGAACAGCATAATTAAAATAACTCCCCAAAACTGAGAGGCTCATCTTAGAAGAATAATCATCCCTATTAACTCCAGTGCACTTAGGGCTCCATCACGCATTACAGAATTCTTCTGCCCGGGAGGAAAACACCTCAGTGATTTTTTTCCTGTTTTCTATGCACATTAAATGCATTGCTCACTGTTACAGACCACGCTATACACAAAAGAAGAAGTAAAATAGTTTCCCTCCTGACTCTCTGATTCATTGCATTGTTTAGACGTAAGTTAACTCTTTCCCAAGAAAAGAAGTATCAAACATATTCTAGATATATAGTATTTTTAAAGGGCTAGCCTTAGCTAAAGTAAGATACCAAACAGTTATCTTTTGCTTGTGCCACAGAATCATGTTATCCTAAATTCCCTCATAAGAATCACAAAATTAAAAAAGAAAAAAAAAAAAGCACTTTCTGCCTCGTGCTGGATTTTGGTGATAAAATGCTAAATTGCAATAGTGTTTTAGATTCCTGACAGCTGGTTCAATTGCCTACCGCCTAATATCCACCTACTGGCTGGGCACTGGGGAGCATACCACCCCACCCATCACTCATGTCATAAGGCATCTGGTCTTCAGGGTGTAAAGGGATTTGGGCCTCTAGTTTATGCTTCTGCAACAATGCTGTACAGTGGTAGGCAGATGGCCCTTTACAGCAAAATGACCACATAGCTATATGGTATCTTCTGTTGTCAGGCATTCTATTCCGTGTTACAGGATGTAAGTCATAATAAAACGTCTCATATGGTGCTCTCCTGCCTCTAATGGATGGTCAGATCAGAATTGAATTGGTTTTGGACCGACTTTCAAACCAAAAAAAAGATAAGCTACAACTTTCAAAATGGTATGTGGTTAGATTGTGTTTCCAAGCATGAAGATGGCACGTGCAGCATGATTATGTTTTTAGTTTCCTCAGAAAAATCCAGCCCCACAGCATTGCACTGAAATTGGCTGTAGAATTATCTTCCATGCCCACCTCACAGAAGGTGCCATGTCCTGTTCTGCGCTGTGAGCTCTGCCTCATTTGTATAAATGCTCGTTCTTTTGGTAAGCCTTTTGAAAATAAAAAACCTACTGTATTTAAAAGTATAGTTGCCTTAAGGGTAAAATGGCACAATGTCTTCAACATCTTACATATTAGAGGGATACTTTGCTCTTTCATAATGTATGTTGAGACCAATTACTTTCAGTAGGAGTCATTTCTGACATCTGGCAATTTTTGAAGACTTCTCCCTTCCTAGGTACTTCTTGGTCATGGTCTTGAGGTTCTATGCCCTCATTACTATAAACTTTCTCCCTAGACACTAATTATCTGCAAGAACTGAATGTATGCAGATTCTGTCTCTGTTTTAAAATTCCACTAAAACATTCTGATTCTCTCCAGCTGATAGATTATATATTAAACTTCACACTTATCACTCAAATGTGTCTTTATAGAACTTTTTGCTCCTCGTTCCCTGGGGACATTCTTCTTTATCTCTTGTCTCATGTTCATCATAGTAATTGCCTGCTACCATTGAATCATCGTCATCATCTTTTTTATTATCTGATTGGTTACTATGTATTTATTACATTGTTTATTTAAAACAAACCAGATACTTTGGATAGATTGCTTACTAGTTAAACAAGCATGCTAGTCTTATTTGAACTTTTCTTTTTCTTTTTTTTAATTACTTAAGCAGTTTTTAATGAAAGCCATGCATGAGATGTCTCTACTCCTGCATCTTCTTGATTGTTTCTTCCTTGTATTTGCCCTTCTCCTTTCCTACTTGTCAGCACTTGGCTTTCCTCTCCAGGATCTTTTTGTGGTCCTTGTCCAGCTTTAGCCTGGTGATGCCTTGCTGGGGTGGATGCCCACATGGACAGTCGTGCCATTAGCCTTCTCTCGCTGGACTTGTTCGATGTAGATGATGTACTTTGTCCTGTACACTTGGACCACTTTGCCAATCTGCCGGCCTGTGTAGTGTCCTCAACCAACCTGAACTTCGTCATCCTTTCAAATGGGCATAGACGGAACATTATACTTCTGTCTCAGTTCTTTGGAAAGACGGGAAGCCATGATCTTCCTTCGAATGTGAGAAGGTGCATTGAAATGCCGTTTATGGTTCTTGTTTCAGTCAGAAGTCATGAAGGGATTGAATTTCATTTTGGTGGCTGTGATCTACTGATGGCTGCAAAAGGAAAGAGAGCTACACGCAACTTCCAGTTCTGTAAGTTGCCACGAGATGTATTTGAACTTTTCAAATCAGAAAACCTTGGACAGAATTGAAAAGGAATACAGCCAGAAACAAGTGTGCATGGCTACTCAGCTCTAAGATCCCTAATTCCAGAGTCTCATGGGACCCCTACTGTCCTCCTCCTATTAGTTGCTCATCTTGTAGCTTCCATAACCCTGAGTGTTACACCCCATAAAGCTAGTCATCATTACTTCTAGTTTCTATTCTCATCTCAACATTTTAAATCTTATTAATCCATTGCCTGACCTTTGGTCTCTATACTGACATATTATAAGTTTCAGGTACATTTTCTACTACTCTTATTTATCAGCATGAATGCACACCTGATGGGTAAGAAATCTCTAATTTTATCTACAAGCTGGCTGTGTTTCTATAATAGTATTTATGAGTATTTCCATACTTGACAGGTTATTAAAGTAGGATCTGAGATCAAATAGAGGACACAGAAAACCAACAGTTTCCATATGCCACATACCAAAGAGAATATTTGCTGAATCAGTGCCAATCCCTAGCCTCTGCAGATAATCCATTCTACTGGCTTCTAATAACTTGTAATTGCATACCTACCAGGGAAAACGGAATAAATATATAAGCACCTGTACTATTACTACTTCCCATCCAAAGGACTCTGTAAACTCATAAAGTTAGTTTTCCAAATGTATACTCTACCCAGAACAAACAGCATCTGAATACTGAAAAAAGTTATCCCTGAGAAAACATCAATAGTCATTTCCTCTTCTAAACAATAGCTTTTAGAAAATGAACAAGTTACTTTTGGAAAGCATATCAAAATTCATAGTGAATTGTCATATTCAATATACTTCCTGAAACTAAAAAAGGGGTCTGAATATTTCACAAGATGCCCAACCACGTTTTCAATATTTCCCATGCTGCAGAGTTTGGGTTTCTCTGGTCAGGAAATGTTAATGTTATCAATTGTCACTTACTTGGCTTGTCAAGAAGCACAAGCTTTGCCATTGATTATACAATTCTGTCAACAAATGTCTTCAAGAGTATTTATATCTACAAGATGTTACAAACATTAGTGACCCTAAATTCTGTCTGATCAAAGCTCTCAATGAAGATCCTAAATAAATAACTTTAAAAGCTAGCCTGAGAAACTTTATCCTTCAGGTAAGCAGGATTTTTATTTCCTCTTTCTAATCGTCCTTAATGAGTAAAAAGTGGTGTGTTCCATATAATGTGAGACTATGGCACCACGCTAGGATTCCTCTTTGCTCACTGAGACTCATGCTGTAGTTCTGCCCAGGGTCCAGTCATCATACTTGTCACAGTCACTATGCCCAACAACTAAAACAGTACTCCAGAGTCTGAAGACCACCTCCAAGTCATAAACATTATCAACACAAAGAAAAGCACATTTGGGAACAGTTGTGAAACTATAGTTAGTCAAAGACCAAAAAAAAAGTAATTAAAAACTTTTTAAATTGAAATATAATTACATCATTATCTCATCCTTTATTCCTATTCTTCTATATACACTTCTTGCTCCCTCTCAAAATTCTAGCATATGAAATTGAACAAGAGAAAGGAGGGATATATTGGAGTGTACGGAGAAAGAAAAGGAATAGGGGAATGATGTAAAATATGTTTTACTTCTTCAGGTCTTGGTTAGTTGTTCATATTGCTGAGGCATCATGTGTAAAGCTCCCATTCTTTCTAGAAGTGCAATCTCAGACATGCTGGTCCTCTGGCTCTTACACCCTTTTGTCTTCTTCTTCTGAGATATTCCCTGAGCCTTCAGTGCAGAAGTTATCTTGAAGCTGGACACCCCAAAATCACTGGTTCTCTGCAATTCCACCAGTTGTAGTTTTCTCTAATGGTCTTGTCTGTCACAAAAAGTTTCTTTAATGAGAAGTGAGAGTTGCACTTACTTATGAGTGTAAGGGTAAATATTTAGATTACAAGCAGGAATTGTGCTGATTTAGTAAAGTGGTAGTAGTATGCTCTCCCAAAGAGGACATTGTAAGAGCAGTCACAAGGAGGAGGAGGAGGAAGAAGAAGAAGAAGGAGAAGAAGAAGAAGAAGAAGAAGAAGAAGAAGAAGAAGAAGAAGAAGAAGAAGAAGTTGTTGTTGAAGTTGAAAGTTGTTGTTGGAATAGTTCATTAAAAGGAGCACCAATCCATTCCTGGGAGTTAACTTCCAAACAAAACAACAAAAGAATTCTAAAAGAAAACACATAAAGTAATAGGAATGAAATTATACAAATATCTTCAGACAAATAAAGCCTAAGAGAATTTATCAGCAGCAGGTGATTCTGTGGGATATTATTAATGAAATGCATTTTTCAAGAAGCATATTGCAGGGGTGTGAGATGGCAGCTAGAAATATACCAATTAGGAGAAAAATCACAAGATTCTCAGTGCAAGATGGGGAAAAATCCTCAGCAAGGGGTCTAATTTGTTTTGAGTTCTTTATAAAATATAATATAAAAGCATAAAACTCCACCTCATGGTACCGAAGCACTAGGAGATGACAGTGGGACACCAGAGCAAAGCATTAGCCAGAAGAGTTAAGGTTCGCTCAAGACCCACCACAAGGCTTTCAGTCATGCCGTCAGTAAAGACTCACAGTAGGGCAATGAAAATCTGCCAATTTAATACATACTATTACTCTGCAGAGACATTCAGAACTTGAACTTCACAGAAATGCTAATAATTAGTCAGGTTCAAATGCTACTTTCGGGAAGCATATTTCTATACGTTATGTATATTTTCACAATTCCATAGCAACAAGAGCTTCTACTTCAAGCTCCATGCTGAGCCCTACTCCACCTTGTCAAACCCTAAAGAACTGCTGGTCACTCACGATGTATAGGTCTGGAAACCAGGTACAGAGCCAAAAGGAACTATCTGGGAAAGGATCCAAGAATCAGTGCTACCATCTGCCTCTCCCAATAAGGCCACCCACCTCACTTTTTAAAAACTGAAAATAAATATTGTAAGACTGTTGAGGTGAATAGGAAAATATAAAAAGACAACTTACGTTGTTATGTTTCTATTCCTCTTGTCCAGATGATGCCATTATCTACTTTTCCATGGATTCTGACAACCCATAATAGAAAGAGATGAATTTGATCTCTGTAACAGAAAGCCATGGACTTAGTCCAGAAATCAAGACAGTCTCCCAAGGCATACCTACTTCCAGTAGGACTTAAACATCCAGCCACCTGGGACTGCCCTTCCTTTCTCTTTCTCCTCCAGTCGAGTTAATGGGTTTGCCTATCTTGATTACTGTGCTTTGCTTTCCTGCTGACCACTATCCTTGGCATTTAGTATTCACAAAGCATAGACCAGAGAGTACCCATCCTAATCCTGCTTAGGTAATCATGAATGAGAAAACCAGCATTTTTAGCAGATTTCTGTGAGTTCGTGAGTTTGAGGCCAGTCTGGTGTCCTCTCTCTCTCTCTCTCTCTCTCCTCTCTCTCTCTCTCTCTGTCTATCTCTCTCTCTCTCTCAATCAAATGTTTTCTTTAAAAAAAAATCTGTGCCAAAAAAAAAAGAAAGAAAGAAAGAAAGAAGAGAAAGAAAGAAAGAAAGAAAGAGAAAGAAAGAAAAAAACCTACCAGGCAGTGGTGGCACATGCCTTTAATCCCAGCACTTGGGAGGCAGAGGCAGGCAGATTTCTGAGTTCGAGGCCAGCCTGGTCTACAGAGTTCCAGGACAGCCAGGGCTATACAGAGAAACTCTGTCTCAAAAAACCAAAAAAAAAAAAAAAAAAAAAAAAAAAATCTGTGTATATTCAGCTATATACAATAATCTCATTATTTAAAATACTAAATTTCTCTCAAAAACTCCAAATACATTACAGATGTTATAAGAAATCGCACAGAAAATTCCTTGGAACAAGAGGACGGCAGGCACTGTAATCTTTAAGTCTAAATCATAGCACAATTTCACTGAAAAATTTAAGTAAATATTTCCCAAGAGGCCTTCATGCAAAAATCTGGTTTATTTAAAGAAAATTAAATTCTAATAATAAGCGACAATTTTCTGAGCTTAGTTTCTCTAATAAATAGAATATTCAGAAAGGGGATTAGTGTCAGAGGTCTTATGATCAAGTTCCAAGACAGCCAAGGATCCAAGACAAACAAACAAAAACAAAAAACAACAAAAGAATTGCCATTTTAGAGACAAACACAATAATCTTAAAAATAAGACTGTGGTATGATTTTTTTTTTTTTAGCCCAGGGAAGATAGAAAACTAAAATATGACTTTTGGCTGAGTGTATCTAGTTTCATGGATTTAGTTGATAGCATTTGTCTGGCAGAATAGAGAATATTATAGAAGGCAGCAGAGGAGAAAAGTGAACTGAAGTTTTAAATAGAAGATAACTTCAATTTCTAGCCATGACACACAGAAAATTTCATGAAGGGCCATGAGAAAAGTGTCAAGGCTGAGCGTGGGGATCAATGATGACATCACTCTAGCAGCTGGTCCCTGCTGCAGGGGAGCAGTGGTGGTCATAATCATGGGTAGATTCAAAACAAAGAGAAAAGGTTGCTGATGTGAGTAAGACAATCCAATAATGTTACAGACTTTAGCCAGATCATGTTAACTATTGGGATAAATGCCTTAAGGGTTTTTGAAGGGACGGTAAAGAGAAAAGACAAAGTGAGAGATTTGGCATAAGCACGTGGCTTGACCTTTGAATAAGTCTGCTGAAATTGACTCCATGACTTCACTGATTTGTATAAAGGAAAACTAGAGCAAAGGTCAAGCTGAGTCTACAGGTGTGGTAGGTCGTAAGGAAGACAGGAGAAGATGAGCATAAGCTGCACTTGCCAGAAGACGGCATTAAAGATGATGTGAGGAAGTGTGGGGAAAGCACTACATCAATAATGCCTGCACGAGGGACACGCAAGTCAATGATTTAACACAGCTATAAATGAGGGCACCTTGAGTTTCACTGTAAATATGCCAAGCATAAAATTTCTATATAGATATAAAAATGATCAAGCTAAAAGTACATCATGTACAAAGGCATGTTCCCTGCAGTCTCGTTGTTAGGTGAAACTAAACAAGATAATGATACAAGGAAGGATCCCTTACAAGTACTTACTGCTGGACATCATGCCTAAGGCTTTCTCACATGCATTCTCTCACCAATGCCTGAAATTTATGAGATAACTATCCTTCAGTGAGCAAACAAGACATGGAGAGGGAACATAGACATAGAGCAGGGAATAGAAACTAAGACAAACACAGTCTTGCCTACAGCGTGTAGATGTTCAGTTTCCTGTGACATGAACAGCCATGGTAAAAAGGGCAAGGCTGGTGCAAAAGCACAAGGAAGGGTGTCAGTGGAGTATATAGTTCACTCATAATGCAAGTTGGTTTCATCTCATGTGAAAGAAGTACAGTTCTGGGCAGTTAGGCTAGCGAGTCAACCTCACATTGGCTGGCAAGAACTCAACTGTCTTCCTGGTCCCCCAGCTTCACTGTGTGCCCTGTGTTTGGACTCCAGCCAAGAACTAGTAGTAGAAAAGTAAAAAAACAAATGTCAAATGCACCTGGACTGGTTTCTAAGAAGCTTCCCACAAGCTACTGTTTATATTTGCCTCTTTCCGTGAGAAGTAAGACAGAAACACCTAGTCTTGCAGTGATGCAGAGAGATGCCATTATCTGCATAACTGCATGGCTTAGGAAACAAAGAGAAAATAGTTTGGGGGATGGTAAACAGAGAATCATGGCTCAAGGCTGAGGTTTTAAAATGTGGTAGGGAGACTGAATACGCTTCTCATAGTTAGCCTCTTGTTGACTGGTAGGAGGGTGTGTAATACTGTTAGCAGTAATGGGGTAAAAGTCATGAGGACAAACACACTAAGGGAAGGACATAGAGGGAAATGGATGGAAATGACTAGAGAATGGTTGTATAGCAGTTGGATTAATGAGGCTACATTAAGCAAACCATCACAATAATGGGATTTTAAAATCATCGTTACTGTAAAAATATAATAATAATTCTGAATTTCTTTAAACCATGTAAATATGAGCATATGAAATATTCAAATGAATTTAAGTATTTCTTCATAGGCATATACTTTGAAAACACCAGTCACTCAAAACAACAATAAATTCTCCAGCCATTATTCTTTGGGCTTAATGATAACGGTATTTAGAGTAATATTTTAATTCTTTCCAGATTTTGAGAAGACCATGTTGGGGAAAGAAAGAAAATGAGCATGGGTATCTAGAGCAGTCAGGGCCTAGAAAAAGTAATGGTCTTATTATTGAGCCAGAGACATAAGTAACACAGCCTGAAAGACAGTTGTAGGCTCAAGGTGAAGATCTTTTCCAGAAAGCAGGAGGATTTAACGTGACTACAGACTGCACCACCCACCTAAGTGATTTGCTCCCTGAGAGTCATGGGTTTTGCCCCAACCTCACCTAAATGGAGCTACCAGCCTAGAAGAGTCTGACCTTTGGCCAGACTTACAGATCCTGTCATCTGGTACAAGAAATAGAAAGATGATGAGTCAGATATTTTGACACCTTAGTCAAGATTTTTCAGAGCAAGGACCATGTTCTCAGCTTCATTTCTTGGCTGTACGCCTTACCAGCTGTCACCCAGAAGTTTCTCTCTCTTCCCAGAGTGTTCTGCTCCTGTCAGAAGTTTACACTGACTTAAGTAATAGAAGAGTATTGCAGCGGTGTTTATATTCCCTGCCTGAAACCGAAGAGGGTATAAACGTCTCCAGATCCTGCCCACTCAGACACAACTCTCTCTGCAACTGAAGCCCTACAGGCTATGACAATCTTTCCATCTTCTATCTTCTATCTATCTATCTATCTGTCTGTCTGTCTGTCTGTCTCTGCCTGTCCGTCCATCCTCCATCCATCCATCCATCCATCCATCTATCTATCTATCTATCTATCTATCTATCTATCTATTATCTATCTATTCTTCTCTAATATATTGTATTCCAATCTCAGTTTTCCCTTCATCCTCTCCTTCCAGTCTGCCCTTCACTTTCACTTTCCCCCAGATTATTTCCTCCTCTGTTTCCTTTAAGAAAAAGGCAGGCTACCTGGGGATATCAACCAAACATGGCATAACAAGTTACAATAAGACTAGGCACATATTCCCGTCAGGTAACTTTAGGCTGTGTAAGGAGTTCTCTGATTCAGCAATTCCAACATGTGTTGATGGCACACAGATTATACAGGATATTATAAAAAGATTGAGGTTTTTAATGTAGAAATTATTCATAAGTTGTCCAGATATGTTTATAAAATATATAATACTTTCATTTATAAGTAATGCATTTCATTTGCCCAATGTATGCAGAATGTGATTCCCCATAAATAAAAATATGAAGTTATTTCGTATATATTACTCTTGCAATTTGCCACATATGCATAGATAAGGATATATTTTGCACATTATGTATCTTTATATATTTAGGTAATTCCCTCTTGAGAAATATTCACATTATTTTCTCTTGAAATAATTTCTAAGTAAGCCTGAAATTAACCAGTTACATACAAACACATCTTCATGTGGAACTTAATGCTGGGCAACAAATAAACCACATTTTAATGCTTATGGTTTTGTCCAATTTCAGGGCCAAATACCTGGTGTACATCTCTATTCTATTTACTAACATGTTCTGCACAGTTCTCCATGTTCTTAAACTCAGAGTTGAAAGTGGTACTTTAATGTTGTTTTCATCTACATGCCTTTAGCAAGTGCATTAAACAATATCTCAGATATTGAGGTCTTTATCTCTCATTATTCAAGAATAAATTACCATAGGCTGAGTAGCTCAGGAAGAGTGGAAGCTAATTTCTCACACTTCTAGACGCCTAAAACTTAGGGATCAAGCAGGATAAGTCTGGGGGGGGGCTCATTCTCTGCTTCATAGATTCATAAAGGGAAATTTTGAGAGTTACTAAAATAATAACATGACTGAGATACCTTTTTATTAATGAATATTCAACTTCTAAAGGGTGGGGAGTCTGCTGATTTGTCAAATTGGAAGCTTCCTAAGGTCTTTTTTCATTTTCACAGAATTTCTGGAATGTTTTAAGCTGCTGATCTATAGTTTTCCATCATCTTTTATGCTACTCAGTGGATACAGTCTCCCACAGCCAAGGATTTTGAGTATCTCAAGTTAGTACTGTCAACAAGACATTTTTTTTTATTTTGAATTAGAATTCATATTATACTTTCTAACAAATTGGTCTTAAATAAGTGAAATTTTAAAGGTGATTCTTAGTTGAACAAAGAATTTTTTCAAAAAACCTGATTATTGAGTTAGTAATTGCGAGGAATTTTAATCCAACAACATTGCTACTCTGGCAAGGGATCTCATCCAAAGTCCAAGGTCTGTGTGATTCCACTAGAATGCACACTTTTAATCCCAAACAATGACATCTAATTGAGAGGCAAAGTAATAAACAGAGAAAGATTTGACAGAATGAGGCAGAGAAATAGGATACATCCAACTCTCATGAGGACAGACAGCAAAAAAAAAAAAAGGCTACTTAAAAATGTTCAGCATCCTTAGTCATCAGGGAAATGCAAATCAAAATACCCCTGAGATTCCACCTCACACCAGTCAGAATGGCTAAGATCAAAACTCAGGTGAAGTAGTGCTGGCGAGGATGTGGAGAAAGAGGAACACTCCTCCATTTTGGTGGGATTGCAAGATGGTGCAACCACTTGGAAAACAGTCTGGCGGTTCCTCAGAAAATTGGACATATCATTACCTGAGGACCCAGCTATACCACTCTTGGGCATATACCCAGAAGAATGCTCTAACATATAACAAGGATATATGCTCCACTATGTTCATAGCAGCTTTATTTATTATAGCCAGAAGCTGGAAAGAACCCAGATGTCCTTCAACAGAGGAATGAATACAAAAAAATGTGGTACATTTACATAATGGAGTAATACTCAACTATTAAAAACAATGAATTCGAGAAATTCTTAGGTAAATGGATGGAACTAGAAAATATCATTCTGAGTGAGGTAACCCAATCACAAAAGAACACACATGGTATTCACTCACTGATTATTGGATATTAACCCAGAAGCTTGAAATACCCAAGATTCAACTCACAGACCACATGAAGCTCATGAAGAAGGAAAACCAAGTGGGGGCACTTCGGTCCTTCTTAGAAGGAAGTAACAAAATACTCAAGGGAAAAATATGGAGACAAAGTGTGGGACAGAAACTGAAGGAGGGGCCTCTGGAGACCATTCCACCTGGGTATCCATCCCATGTGCAGCCACCAAAGGTAGACGCTGATGTAGATGCATCATGTGCATGATGTCATGCTGACAGGAGCCTGATATAGCGGTGTCCTTAGAGGTCTGCCAGAGTTTGACATATTCAGAGGCAGATGCTCACAACTAACCATTGAACTGATCAAAGGGTTCCCAATGGAGGAGTTAGAGTGAAGACTGAAGGAGCTGAAAGGGTTTGCAGCCCCATGAGGAGACAACAATACCAACCAACCAGAGCTCCCAGGGTCTAAACCACCAGCCTGGGAGCACATAGGGGGGACCATGGCTCCAGCTATATGTAAGGGAGGATGGCCCTGTCGGGCATAGAAGGGAGAAGATATCCTTGGTCCATGAAGGCTGGACGCCGTGTGTGTGGGAACTCGAGGGTGAGGGGGTGGGAGTGGGGGAGGTAGGTAGGGACACATCCACAGAGGTTTCCTGGGGGGGGAAGGGGTAAAGGGATAACATCTGAAATGTAAATAAAATATCCAATAAAAAAAATGAAAGAAATTAAAATAACCCAATTTTAAAATGGGGTACAGTGCTAAACAAAGAATTCTCAACTGATGAATCTTTAATAGCCTAAAGCACTTTTAAAATGTTCAGCTATGTTCATAACAACTTTATTGATAGTATCCAGGAATTAGAAACAACCCAGATGTCTCTCAACTGAAGAATGAATAAAGCAAATGTGTTACATTAAAAAAAAAAAAAAAAAAAAAAAAAAAAAGTGCACCAGAAGAGAGGTGGCACAGGGAGAGAGACGCTGTTGAGTTCAGTTGAGTTTGGTGTACTTCGGTTAAATACAGTTGAGTTCATTCAGTTTGGTTCTGAATTCAGAGGCAGCTTTTCCAAGCAGAGTAACTCAGTAAGAAGCCAAGAGAAGCCAATTTAGATTAGCCACCTTGGAAAGCAGTTTGAGTCAGAATAGCTCCATCCATTTGCCTGCAAAATTCACTAAGTCCCTGTGTTTAATAGCTGAATAGTATTCAAGTAAATGAACCACATTTCTTCATTCACTCTTCAGTTGAGAAACATGCTTGGAATACCCACAGACCATATGAAGCTCAAGAAGAAGAAAGACCAAACTGTGGATGTTTCAGTCTTACTTAGAAGGAGTAACAAAATAACTGTGGGAGATAGAGGGACAGAGGGATTTGGTAGGGAAAGAGGAGGGGGGGGAAAAGGGGGCAGAATCAGGTGTGGGAGGAGACAGGGGAGATGTACAGAGAGTCAGGAAATTGAAGAGACGTGTATAGCAGTGGGGGATAGGGAACTGGGGGTAGCCACCAGATGCCAGGAAAGCAAGGGGACTCCCAGGACCCAGTGGGGATGACATTAGCTGAAATCTCCAAGACTTTTAGAACAAAAGGTGTTGTATTTTGTCAAAGGCTTTTTCAGCATCTACTGAGATGGTCATGTGGGTTTTTTTCTTTCCGTCTAAGTTGGATTACAGTGATCTATTTTCATTGAACTACCCCTGCATCCCTCAGATGAAACCTACCTGATTATGGCATATGATGTCTTTGATGTGTTCTTGGATTATGTTTGCAAACATTTCATTTGAGTATTTTTGTATCAATGTTCATAAGGGAAATTGGTGTGAAATTCTCTTTCTTTGTTGAGTCTATATGTGGTTTAGGTATCAGGGTGACTATGGCCTCATAGAGTGAGTTTAGCAATGTTCTTTCTGTTCCTTTTTGCGGACTAGTTTGAAGAATGTTGGTATTAGCTCGTCTTTGAAAGTCTGGTAGAATTCAGTGCTAAAACCATCTGTGCCTGAACTTTTTGTTGGTTGGGAGACTTTTAATGACTGCTTCTATTTCCTTAGGGTTTATAGGACTATTTAGATAGTTTGTCTGATCTTGATTTAACTTTGGTAGGTGTATCTGTGTATTTAGATTTTCTAATTTTGTGGAGTACAGGCTTTTGAAGTAAGACCTAATGATGTATTTTGAACTTACCCCGTTGTTATGTCTCCCCTTTCATTACTGATTCTGTTTATTTGGATACATTTCTCTGTCTTTTAGTTAGTCTGGCTAAGGGTTTGTCTATCTTGTTGATTTCCTCAAAGAACTTGCTCTTGGTTTTATTGATTCTTTTCATGTTTTCTTTGTTTCTAATGGATTGATTTCAGCCGTGAGTTTGGTTATTTCCTGCTGTCTACTCCTCTTGGGTATGTTTGCTTCTTTTGTTTCTAGAGCTTTCAGGTGTACTTTTAAGTTGCTAGTATGAGAAATCTCCTATTTCTTTATGAAGGCACTTAGGCTATGAACGTTCCTTTTAGCACTGCTTTCATTGAGACCCGTAAGTTTGGATCTGTCTGCCTTCTTTTTATTGAATTCTAGAAAGTCTTCAATTTCTTTTTTTATTTCTTCCATTACCCTGAGATCATTGAGAAGAGAGTTGCTCAATTTCCATGAATACATAGCTTTCTGCTCTTTCTGTTGTTTTTGAAGTTCAGCTTCATCTATGTCATCTATGATGGTCTGATAAGATACAAGGAATTATTCCAATTTTCTGTATCTGTTGACGCTTGCTCTGTTACCAAGTATATAGTCAATTTTGGAGAAGGTTCCATGAGGTGCTGAAAAGAAAGTATATTCTTTTGTGTTTGAGTGAAGTTTTCTGTAGATAGCTGTTAGGCCCATTTGATTGATAATCTCTGTTAGTTTCGTTGTTTCTCTGTTTACTTTCTGTCTCGATGACCTGTCCATTGGTGAGAGTGTGTGTGTTGAAGTCTCCCACTATTAATATGTGCATTCAATATGTGCAATATGGCTAATTTTGTACACATCAAAAGAGAAATTTAAGTTTTTTTCCAATTGGAATCCAACTGGAATCTGCAATTCAGTGTGTGATTTAAGCTTTAGTAATGTTTCATTTACAAATATGTGTGTGCCCTTGTGTTTGGGCACAGATGTTCAGAATTGAGACATCGTCTTGGTGGATTTTTCCTTTGATGAGTATGAAGTGTCCTTCTCCATCTCTGTTGCTTACTTTTGGTTGAAAGTCTATTTTATTAGATATGAGAATGGCTACTCCAGCTTGTTTCTTGTGTCTATTTGCTTCGAAAAACTTTTTCTAGGCATTTTCTCTGAGGTAATATATATGTTTGTTGCTAAGTTGTATTTCTTGTATGCAGAGAATGATGGATCCTGTTTATACAACTACTTTGTTTGTGTCTTTTTAGTGTAGATTTGAATCCATTGGTGTTGAGAGATATTAATGACCAGTGGTTGTTATTTCTTATTATTTTGATGTTGGTGGTGGTAGTTTGTGTGGTGTGTTTTGTGTGTGTGTGTGTTTTGTGTGTGTGTGTGTGTGTGATTTCTTTTGGTTTTCTGATGTGGAATTATTTATTTGTGATTTCTTTGGTGTAGTTATCCTCCTTGTGTTGGAGGTTTAGGTTTGAACTTTTCATAGTGTCCCAAATTTCCTGAATGTCTTGTGGTAGAAACGTTTTAGCTTCAGTGTTCTTTTTGATCGATGTATTAATTTCTTCTATCATACCATCTCCGACTGAGATTCTCTCTCTTTCTCTTGTATTGTGTTGGGGATACTGATGTCTATAGTTCCTGTTCTCTTTCCTAGGTTTTCCATTTCCAGGGTTGCCTCAGTTTGTGGGGGTTGATTGTTGTTGTGTTGTTGTTGTTGTTGCTTCTATTTCCATGTTCAGTTCTTGAACAGTTTTACTCATTTTCTTTACCTGTTTGATTGTATTTTCCTGTATCTCTTTAAGTGATTTAGTCATTTCCTCTTTAAAGGTCTCTATCATCTTTATAAGATTGGATTCAAGGTCATTTTCCCACAGTTCTGTGATGTATTAGGATTTCCAGAGCTTGCTCCAGTAGGTTATGAAAGCTGGGATCTGGTGCTGCCATGTTGCCCTTGCTTTTGCTGATTATGTTCCTATACTATCTTTTAGCCATTTGATTGTCCCTAGTGTTGGCAGGCCTGGTAGTCCCTGATGAGAGCAGGCCTCTGGGGCTACAGGGAAAGCTGGCAGTCCCTGATGTCAGCAGGCCTCTGGGATTACAGCTTGTCCCTGGTGGCAGCAGGCTTCCAGTGATACAGCAGAGATGGTGGTCCCTGATGGTTGCAGGCCTCTTTTTGTCCTGGGCAGCAGCAGGCCTCCAGGGATACAGGTGGAGTTGTGGCCCCGAAAATGAAGTGCAGAGAGGAACTTGCTGCTGCTGAGTTTTAGCCAAAGGAGCTGACAGACAGGTGATTAAGGTGGAGCTCTCACCTCATGCTCCCTGATGGCTACAGGTCTGTGGATTATGGTTAAAGGTGTGGAGGGAAAGATTTCTTAACTGCCAATTTGCGTCATTTTCCTTCATATTAAAACTGTCATTGCTGAGTGTCATGGAATAATATTATTCTTGGTATCTTAGTATTTGATAATAATTTGTTTTCTATATATATTATTAAACATTTTATTAATATACATCCTATATTTCATATATAATGAAATTATAATCTCATTAAGCCTTTTGTTTCTACACTTAAATCTTTTATGGTTTGGATTGAAAAACTTCTCAAATACGTTGAAAGGCTTGGTCCCCAGCTAGCGGCACTATTTGGAAATGATTAAATCATGAATTTATCTCATCAGTGAATAGTTGAATGAGCTGTCAGTAGGTGTATTAATTAATTACTTGGCAGGTATAATCAATTAATGTAATAAATTAGTTAATTAGGTATATTAGTTAATTATAGCTGTGATAAAATACCCCGACAAAAGCGATTTAAGGAAGAAAGGGTTTATTTGGCTTATGGTTCCAGAATGAGAAAATCCATCATTTCATGAAAGGCACAGCTGAGGGAAGCATGCTTACAAGAGGGGGAAGCTAGCCGATCACATTTCACCCACATACAAAGCAGAAAGTGTACCCAAAGCAACTGAGGCATAGATTGAAACCTCTGAATCTATGAGTCAAAATAAATGTCTCTTCCCATCAGCTAACATTCCCAGAAAGAAATAAAAAATATATATATACCTGTGTTACAGGGTCTTTGATTATCATACATAGAAAACCTTGATTGTTAGCAAAATAAACAAGCTTAGATAGATGTTGAGTTTGTTGAATGCAGCCAGATGTGTCCTGAAGAGATACAGTGTACGTGGCTCTAAAAGCCTCCATAGATAAGAATACAGAAAGAATGGAAAATTCCTGCCTATTTTAAGGCAAGTTGCTTGGGAGAGGACTTGTGGAGTTTCCAGTATGACTCTAGGCAAAGTCAGTTGGATGGCCTTGAGTTATCCCACCATAAGGTTTGGCCCCTATTGATTTGCTCCCCCTACCATGACTGTGACATGGTTCAGCCTGCCAAGAGTATAGAGGAAGAGCTAGAGATTTGGATCTTTGAGATCTCCCTCTCCTTCTCCCTCTCTCTCTCCCTCCCCATCTCCATCTCCATTCCCCCTCTGCTCCCTCCTTCACCTCCACCCCCTGCTTGGAAAACCTTCATGGAAGGAACTCCAGGTAACAGATAGGATTTCCGATTGGAGCATGCAGGAACTCAGAAGCAGTTGGAAGGACACGGGTGAAACAGGATTCTAGGACAGAGCTAAGGAGCCCTCTTGGGTTTGGAGAGCTCCAAAGAAAGGTAGACTAGCTCAGTAGAATGACACAGAAAGAGATTTCTACAGAGCTAGCAGTTCAGTTGTAAGGTCCAGCTTCTAAATAGATGTTTTGTATGTAGTTAAGAAAATAAAGTAACTTCATTGAGCTGGCAGATTTTTACCTCAGTTTACCCCTCCCGTGTATTTATGGGAATGCATATTTAAATGATTTTAAAAGGTTACATATTACATTACAGATTCAAGGATGGATGACTAGTTAGAACTTCTTGACTTTGGAAAGTTAGGATGTTGTAGATCTAGAGCCAAACAGTTTTAGCCTCTCTTGTCAGCTATTCATTGCCCTATATGTACAATGAACCTTTGACTGCCCGGTAAAACATTCAGAATCTAATCTTTGTAGGATATCCCAAGCTTTAACAAACCTTAAGGTCAATATTGTCACCAGATTCTCAGATAACATCTGAGGACAGTTTTCCCTGCTTTGCTATATAACACATCTGTCTATAGTCTTCCTTTGAAAGTGCCTGATGTATGGCTTTTTTGTCATTCATGGAGCTGCTTACAAATTGAAATACATTATTTGGTGTAATTTGAATCCATGTTTCCAGGTTATAGTCACTGACATTTGGCTCAATAATAAACTTTTTCTCACTCCCTTTGAAATGATAATTGTATTTTGCATTGATAACCACTTTAGGTTAATCTCCTCTGGTATTTTGTCACAGCCAACAGCAAGCTACTTAACAGGTGTTCTTTCTTAGATCTTTCTTAGGTAATAATAGTAAATAATAATAATAATAATATGCCCTGGGAAAGAGACAGCATTAGCATGGTTAGACAGTTAAAGTACAACCCAACAGAAAGAAAAAATGTAACAGATGAAGGAAGGACAGGGAAAAACTTAACTTTTTTCCATTAATTATATTTATTCACATAAATTCACATCCTAATCAAAGCCCCCTCTCCTCCCAGCCCAGCCTCACACAGTCCATCCCCTCTCCCCTTCTCTGAGAAGAGGCAGGTCCCTCCTGGGTACCAACCCACCCTGGCACCTTAAGTCACTGCAGGACTAAGCACACCCTCTCCCACTGAGGCCAGAGGAGGCAACCCAGGGGAACAGGATCCACAGGCAGGCAACAGAATTATGCTTGCAGACAGGAGCCTAGCATAACTGTCCTCTGAGAGCTCCACCAGCAGATGACAGAAACACACAGAGAGAGACCAACAGTCAAACATAGAAGAAGCTCTGGAAGTCTTGTGGAGGAGAAGGGGAAAGAAATGAGGAACTTGGAGGAGATAGGTGCTCTACAAAAAGGGACCAACAGAGACAGCTACCTGGCCCTTTGGGAGCTCCTAGAGACTGATCATACATGAACTGGACCTAGCATGCTCCTTTTCCCCATATATATGTAGCAGTTGTGCAGCTTGGTCTTCATGCAGGTCCCCCAACAACTGCAAACTTTTAACTTTAGGTGAATAAAAAAATATTTCCCTGCCAGTTTCTTAGTCATGTGAATACTTCTTTATTATTATTTCTAGGGCAAAAGGCACTATTCTCATGTGGGCAGTCTCCTAATTACCTTCCTACACTATTGATGTCGACAGAACACAATTATTCACACATTGTTCAGAAGCCCCAAAGGCTTAAACTCTGGGGAGAAGGTTCTTTTCCAACATTCCTTGCACCATCTTTTCTGAATGTGGTCCTGTTATTGACATCCCTTGCCAGCATGCAAAAGGGCATTTTCGGCTATTTGACTAATGTATATGTTGGACTCTGAGTACTCCTGCCAGAAGTGCGTTTGATAAAGTAACCCTCTCGGTTCATTACAGCCTGTCACTGGAAATGGATTGCCTGGTTGCTGTGAATTTCATGTCCAATGCATCAGCACAGGAGTAACAGCAGCAACTGCTATAGAATCGTCCGGAAGAGTGAGAAAATGTGAAAGGGAGTGAGTGGCTGAGGAATAGCCTGCGAAGAAGAACCTGTTGCTTCTGGAGGCTCATCGTTCTGGAGAGCGCAAAGTGCAGGTTTCTGCGCCTTCTGAACAGCAGCGGCATCTTGCTCTGAGTCCACATCACACTCATTAAACCATGCGCCTAGACCATCATCTATTCTGCCTCACATCGAAAAGGGCCAATTCCGTACCATCCTTAGCATCTGCCTTCTTTCTCCTGAATGCCAGGGTGCTCATTCTTTAACAGCCAGGATTATTATCACTTTAAAATTCTCTGTGTAGGGTTGAAGCCTTATGGACTGCCACCACCCTCCCCCCATATCAGCATGTCTATTGGTGTCATCCTTGTTCAGCTAATGTTTATGTAGTCATAGTGGTGAGAGTTTGTGGGTACAGTGTCTGATATTACTGAGGAACACAGTATCACAGGAAATCTCTTGACCTCTGACTGTTATTGTCCACCTCTCCTTCCACAATGTTCCCTGAGCCTTGGCTGCTGAAGTGATCTGTAAATGTATAGACCAGGACTAGGCTCCACAACTCTCATTTTGATCGGTTATTGTCTTTTGTAATGGTGTCCATCTGTTGTAAAGAGAGGCTTAATGAGGATATAAGGCCACTGAAGAATGTTAAGAGCAGAGCAAGCGATCTTCAGAGAAGAGCACACTAATTATTACCCAACATTACCAATACTACCCCCGATCAGCCTTGAGAAGATACATACTAGCAATGTTATAAAGACTATGCAGGTTATATTGGGGAATATTATGTAAATACATATGTGTATGCAACAGCAATTAATGTAAAAAGAGAAAAGAGAGGTATATGGGAGGGTTCAGGCAGAGAAAGAGCAGGGGAAATGTAATTATAATTACAAAAAGAAAAAATATGCTCTTCTCCCAAGCTTTAGCTTTGCAGGATTCAACTTGCTTATAATAATATGTAGATACAATAAAACAAATAACTGAAGTATTGTATGCTATTTTAATGAATAAACCTGGATATATACATATATATGAATTTACTCAAATAAAGGAGTGATTAAAGTTGGTCCTGTGAGGCACACCCATAAAGACAACACTGAGGATGCTGAGACAGAAGAATTAGGAATTGGAAGCTATACTGGAATACATAGCAAAATTATGTCATATATATGCATATGTTGGAAGGAGAAATTGATATCTACAGTCTTTCAGTCTCTAACAATGGCCACCATTGTATGAACCCTTGTATGGGTCAACTGTCTGTTAAATGTATAATACAAGAATTCCTGCAGGTTAGTGCTCATAGAGAAGCCAGTGTCACTCTCATTATGCAGATCAGAAAATGTAGACATACAGATGTGAAAAGATACAGTAACACCCCTGAGACCACCAAGTCTGTCGGTCACACACTTTTCTTACTTTAAGCCATTTTCCCAATGTCCCAAGTAACTCATATCACAGACCTTTTGGAAATATTAATAATACTGTACCTCAAGACCTCTGTGACAGAATGGAAATATCCAAAGGCTACATTACCAAGAAGCAAAAGGGCACATGTTTTTTCACTATATGTGGGTGTGGTGTGCTTTCCTCTCTCTCTCTCTCTCTCTCTCTCTCTCTCTCTCTCTCTCTCTCTCTCTCTTGTGTGTGTGTGTGTGTGTGTGTGTGTTGCACGTGCATGTAGGTTCAGCTGCATGTGCAGACATACGAGGAAGCTACAGGTTGATATCACAATGCCTTCAATCACTTCTCAACCCTATTTTGCTGAGGCCGAGTCTCTCGTGATCCAGGGGCTCAAGGTTAAGACTAGACTAGCGGCCAGCAAGGCCGCAGGATCACCTGTCTCCATCCTACCAGCTCTGGCTGGAGCTCCAGCCAGGCACCACAATGCTCAGTTCACATGGATGCTGGAGTTTCAAACCCACGTTCTCTTGTTTTCGCAGCATACACCTAACTTACGAGCCATCTAGCCAACCCACTGTGCAGAATATTTTTAAAGGACAAATTTAAGGATTGAAAAATAAATATTTATTGCAAAAAGCATTAAAATGTAAACACAGAATAGAAATCGCTATAAGATAGATAGAAAGATAGACAGACAGATATTCAATCTCCCAACTCAATCCATGAAGCATTAAGTCCTCGATTTAATCTAATAACATCAGTCTATTCTCCCTTTCTGCCACTTTAGAGATAACTAGTGTTTTCAATATTATAATTGTCTCCATCTTATAAATGAGAAGGCTAAATCGTAAAAGGCTACTTGCCAGAGCACTACATAACTAGCACACAAGCTTAGATCAGCACTATAATAAAGGTGAACCTGGAATCACTGACAAGACTGTTTGCCTTAGGTTGCAGAGATGGCTCTTTGGTTAAAAGCATGAACTGCTTTATCCAAGACAAGAAGTTGGTTTGCAGGACCTATGTCAATCGCTGGTAACTCCATCTTCAGGGTGTCAGATGCCTCTGGCCTCTGAGGACACCCTGAGTTACACACACACACACACACACAACACACACACTTAACGAATAAAGTAAAACTTAAAACATGATTATTATTAATGTAGTAATTATTACATTATTATTTAACAATTCAGATTGTTTTAAACACTCATTACACATATAAGGTCCCAGTGCTGCATGTACTCTGTAGCCCTACAAACTCAATACTTTGCAAAAGTAGCAAATTATTTTTATCCTAATCCTGCTAGTGGATTCTAAGGTTCCCAGTACTAACTGAATCCAAAATAATGCTGGAAAACAGAGATTTTTCATATTAGATATGGAACCTAAACTCTTAAGTGTGAACTAAAATAGCTTTATGTAAGAAAAACTTTGAAATAAATTTCTATAGATAGAAAAAAAAATCTTAAGAAATTTACTTCATATGGAGCCTCAAGAAACTATCAGGGTATGGCTCTTGTTCTGTTTTCATTAACTAATGGCAGCATTTTGAGTTGTTTGTTGTTGTTGTTGTTTTTAGACTACAGATTATCAGTGGGAAGAAGCACTTGCTCGTTTAAGTTGACCCTCTATCACCAAGTAGCCCAAACCAAAACACAGACATGAAGAAGCCATTGCTGAGCAGGCGGCTGATGAGTTGCTTAGTGTTGACTGCTGCTGCAGTGCTGCATCTGATTAGATTGAAGCACTCCCAGGAGCAATGGATTAGATACACTTTCAATCAATCTGGCTTGTGTAGAAACCAGGTTGCTAAGACAACCAATATATAAAATATCAACTATCCTGAAATTACGCATTCTACTATCAAAGTTGAAATAATTGCCTGTATCACCTCAACATTAGTCTTCATAACTACATTGTTTTATGTAGTACAAATTAGCCCTAATCATTTATTCAATATTGAATTTACAGAGGTCTTAATATATGTTTAAACTGGCAAGAAAAAATACTTTGTTCAATATCCTAGGGAGTAGTTTAAAGCTTATTTATTCCAATAATTGAATAAATTATTCAGTTGTTCTGAATATTTCATTCCATGATACATGTGAAGGTAAACACAACTCAGACACATTGAAGTCTGAGCACAAATAACTCTCAGTGAGTCCTTACCTTTCTCTTGATCCAAACAAACTTATCAATATATTGAAGGATTTAAGTTGATTTTCCAGTCATTCATTGAAGTTTTTAAGGAAGCCTTGCAACATGTTCCTATCTAAAAATTATTCAGAAAAGTCAATTAATCGAGGGTGTGTGCTGTGGTTAATGTTACCCATCCATCTGAACCCAGAATCACCTGGAATAGAGTGACATGCCTGTGGAGTATTACCTTGATAACCTTAACTAATGTGGGAAGACCATCTTAATTGTGGCTAGGATATTCTCTGGGCAGGGGTCCTGATCATATAGAGAAATTACACCTCTCTCTCTCCCTCTCTCTTTCCTTCTCTCTCTCTCTCTCTCTCTCTCTCTCTCCCCTCTCTCGCCTCTCTCTCTCTCTCTCTCGTCTCTCTCTCTTGTCTTCTCTCTCTCTTCTCTCTCTCTCTGGACTGTGGGTGCAATGTAACCTACTGCTTCAAGATCCTGCTGCTTAGCCCTCATGATACACATAAACTTCATAAAATTAACCCTTTCTCCATTAAGTAGGTTTTAACAGTGTTTTTTATCAACAACAGGGGAGGCAGCTAAGCAGTGTGAAAAGGATTTTCTGGGACAAAATCTCTTAAATTATAGGTGTGTAATATTTTATAGAGACTATCCCAATAAACTTAATTTAAACAGGCGATGATGTCCTAACCTAGGCTCACCCTCGAAAAGGGAAAAATGTTCATCTCTAAGAGTTCATTGTGAATAAATGTGGCCAATACACCTAATGATAAAGAATGGACACTAGCCATCTGCTTTTCTTTCAGACATCTTCATTATATCTCATCATGATGTAAAGAGGTTTTAATGTCTCAAGAGTCTGATCTGCTCAGGTTGTCTGTCAGCAGCTGGCAAACTCATAAGGATTATCTTCAGTCCCATAGGTTTCAAGGCAAATGTCAGATAGAAGGCATTAAGGTCACGTCTCAGTGTCAAGTAAATGCATTAATGCTTGAAGTCAACATTTTAAAGAATGGTTTAATGCTGTGGTCTAGAAACAAAAATTAAGAGTGTTAGTTGCGAAAAAATATGTCAGCATTGGGTTCTACATGAAGGTCTGATCTCGGCCTATGGTGTCTTTAAAAGCAATTTAATAGCATGTTTCATCCATATCAGCAAAACAAGGAACCTTAGTCTAGCCATGCAATAATCATATCGAGTCAGTAGATTCAAAATAAAATCAAAACAAAAAGAAAAATGTTATATGAGTGAAAGAAATGAATGTACATTTGTCTTACATATGTATTTACATGTATAACCCCAACATGCATATACAAATATGCACATGGACACACACACATCAACCCCACATACAAACCTCAAAGCCCTGTACACATATGCATGTACATACAAAAAAGAAACAAAGACATTACCTTTTATCAAATTCGACCACACCTACATGCAACTAGCTCATTGAAGCCGGGATTTATCCTAGGCCTAGGTTGAGCTTAGAGTTTTACTTAGCCATTCCATAATTTATTTGCTGCCTTGGTCACTGTTTTATTGCCATGAAGAGACACTATGAGTAAGTAACTCTTAAAAAATAAAGTATTTAATTGGGGCTTGCTTACAATACAGAAGTTTAGGCATTGTCATCATGGCAGGAAGCCTGGTGACACACAAGCAGACATGGTGCTGGAGAAGTAGCTGAGAGTTCTACATCAGATCCATAAGCAATGGGAAGAGACTGTGACAACGGGCCTGACTTGAGATTTTGAAACATCAAAGTCCACCCTAATGATATACTTCCTTTAACAAGACCACATCTCCTAATCCTTCTCAAGTAGTGCTACTTGCTGATGACTAAGCATTCAAATCTATGAGCCTATGAGAGCCATTCTTATTCAAACCACTACACCTGTCTATAACAAGTTGTTGCTTGGGATGCAAGGACGAAACATGTTTTTCTATATATATTAAATCAACCTACACTACCACCTCCCTGAATCTAGGCTAGTACTCAATCTTAAATGTTTTTTTTCTAATGGGTATTAAATCAACTTTAAATCTACACACCTACTGTGTAGCTTGTACCATCCTTAAATTTATTATGCTCTTGGCATTGGGTTGAAAAGCAATTTTCCCTGTAAACACACCTGTGAACCGTGTACCATATATTCATTGATGGCAGTGTTCTGTACTGCTCCCGGGCCCCTGGTCTTAATTAGCTCAGCTCTACACCCCTCTGAGAGAGAGGTCTTCCTCGTCCGGGACAGGCCTCAGGTTCTCTTACATGTTGAGTTCTTCAAGCTCTCGACCAACCCTCTAGGCAATTATGCTGCTGGCAACAGTGCCTCACCCCACATGAGATGAGGTATTCCTAAGCTCTCAGACCAAGCCAATAGGCATTATCTGCCGCCAGACCCTAACCCACCCCAAAACTGTATAAAGGAGCTCTATTTGGGAGAAGAAAGGTGTGCAAGAATCATCCCGTTGTCCAAGAATTTCTGAAGAGCTCTGCTCTCCTGAAGCCCCTTCAGGACCCTCCCCTCCTTGCTAGCTACCCGTTTCTTACCGGCCCAGGCCAGCTCAGCAAGGAGAGACAGGTGCAGCACCTGAAAGTGACTGGGCAACACAGCAGAGACACGAGCAGAGGCAGCAGTAGAGGCGACCTCCCCTCCCTGCTCGCACTCTGTCCCCTTGGCCCGGACCCCCACACCAGACCAGGCCGGAGATCGTCATGGGATGTCCTCCGGAACAAGGACCCACATATGCCAGAACATTAATTTTTACTAAAAAGGTGTAATTGGATGAGTTAGAAAGCACACTGCTCAGAGCCTACCCAGTTCTACTTCTACATCCTATCTATGGAACTTCAGATGTAGTCCATCTCTACAGGTATTTTCTCATCTCTACAACTAGGATAATAATGCCTATCCCATGTATCTTAAAGGTGTAATGGGAATTAAATGAAATAATATAATGCAAGTGCCTTATAAATAATTAAATAAAACATAAAGATTCTATTGAACTGTAACAGAAGAAAGACCTAAATTTCAATCAAATAACCAAAATGAAAAAGGGAACACATACAAGGATCTCTCCTTTCCAGAATTTTCCATCAATCACATAGAAAGTTATAGATTACTTCACAGTCTTTCTAAAGTATTCCCTTAGAGCATGAAGGAGGAACTCTGCTATTGTTCTTTGTTCCTCCTATAAGGAATAGCTGTGAAACCAACTGATAACTTAATGTTAAGGCAAACAGCATATTTATATACTATATATCTGCTATCTCTCTCTCTCAATCTCTCTCTCTCTGTAAAGCTTCAGGGAATTTCTCTGACTTCTTCTGGCCTGTACTCTGGATCAGGAATACAGCACAGTAAAGTTTCACCCATTCTGTTTTTGTGCCTTTCTTAAGGACCAAAAGCTATATTTTTAAACATGAAAAGGAAAACAGAAGAAGCTGGGTTTTTGAAATAGAATGGAACAAACATACCAATGTATTGAAATAAAGTCAGAAAACTAGATGGAGACCATAATGTTCAAACTGCTAAATAAGAAAAGGAAGAAAAACAAAGAAAACAAATACACTGCTTCAGTGCATAGCAGCATAGTGCAGTGGTTTGCAACTGGTTACAGACTCAGATCCACTTGAGTTTCCTTTTGCTTCTGGCTAGAATGATTTAACTTCAACCGTATTCAGTTTTCTAATCTGAACATGAATCAGCACAAATTAATGCTAGAAAGTTGGAGGGACCTGTGAGCATTAAAATCAGATACATGCACTTCCACATGCACTTAACACATACAGTAGCATGTTACATACCAAATACCCATTGTCACTAAGTAGAGGTTGATTGTTAATCAAGAAATGTTTCAGCTCTTGCATTCATTCACAAAATCTATCATAGCTAATTGACACATACCATGTAGCATATAACCACAGAAATTTATTGTTTCACAGTTCTGAACAACGTAAGCCAAAGTGTTGGGAAGGCAATGCTTTTTCTGAACCAGCTTCATGTCTTCAGCCTCTGGCTGGATGTTATTACATGGAGTTCCATATAGACATACTACTCCAATCTGTATTTGGTAAAAACATAAGGGTAGGACTCATTTGACATTAATGTTTTTTAAGTAAATGGAAATACGAGTTAGCTTGCTCTATTTCACAATGTGGCACTTCATACCATGGTATAGTATGGCACAAAGACCTAAGGAGATGACTATGTCATGTCCTTAAACTTCCCAAACTTCAAACGTTTAAGCAAAATAATCTTATATTTTATGTAAGTTATCTATTCTCAGAAGACAGTGATAATTATCCTTAATAATTATAAATTTTTGTATAAATATGTATTTTAAATTATTTATCATAATCTAAATAGTTGATAATGAATCTCCTCCTTGGAAAACTTCATGTTCCCATTCTATACACAGCTGCTATCCTATACACAAGAGGTTAACTTTAATTATTATTGTTTGTGTTTCAAAATAATTTAAAAATATTTTTCTTACTCTTAGAAAATACTTATCTGTCTTCAAAAACCAAATCAATGCCAAGAGATCCTTGTAACACCTTTTGTTATGCACATGATAAACCCAACCAAGTGTTATAGAGAGACTACCTGTCAATTACCCAGATATCTCTAATGGCTGTACTTACAGTAAAACACTGAACATATGAGGGGCCTGTGAGATACACACTGTGACAGTTGTTAGTATCAAAATGGAATCATATGGCTCAGTCTTAAAGAAGATAGAGCTTGGGACAGGGATATGATTTTGTCATGAAGTGCTTGTTAGAGAAACATGAGGAGAGTTTGATTCCTTGGAACCCATGTAAAATGCCAGGCATGGTGGAATACCAGTAACCCAGTGCTGGGCGGACAGAAACAGAAGGGTCCATGCCTTATCAACCAGCATATCTAGCAGAATCTGTTAACTCCAGGTTTAAGAGAGATCCTATTTCAAAAGGCTAAATGAAGAGTGGTAGATAAAAAGAAAACCATTTGATTCCATCTCTGGCCCATCACAGACACACACACATAGACACACACTAGGCTGTTGTCTTAGTCAAAGTTCTATTGCTGTCAGGAGACACCGTGACAGCAACTCTTATGAAGTAAAGAATTTAATTGGGGCTTACTTATATGCAGTTTCCTAGGTTTATTCCGTTATCAGGATGGCAGATAGCATGGTAGTATGCAGCAGACATGATACTAGAGTAAGCTGAGATTTCTACATCCAGATCCACAGGTAGCAGGAAGAGAGAGACACTGGGACCGGCTTGAGCATTTAAAACATCAAAGTCAATCCTCAGTTACACACTTCCTCCAACAAGAGCAAACGTCTTAGTAGTGCCAGTACCTATGGACCTATTGGGGAAGATGGATTTTTATTCAAACAACTATAGTTGTGACGCTCTGCTACAAATTCAGAATTTCTTGGAGACTCTGTTATTTTGGCTCAGAGCACTGAGAAAGAAATCACAAAGGAAACCACACTTTCCCTCTAGAGGAAAAAAAATTAAACAGTTTTCTAACTTTATCTTGAAGTGAAGACCTCTACTGCAGTACAGGACTGAGCACATAAATTTAATTCTTAATTCTCCACTGTTAATTCTTTGGAGCCCTATGCATTTGACTGCTCACAATCAAAAATTTCTCAAGTAAAAACAGATGATAAACTGGATGTCTGAAAAGTATAAATATTTGAAAAGGTGAAAGACAGGAGAGTGTTATTCCAGGTGATTGTGACTTTAGCATACAAGGAATTTAAATGGTCAAGAAACTGGAGTTGACCAGGTCCTCTGTGCATATGTTTGACTGTTAGCTTGATGGTTTTGTGGGACACCTGAGAGTGGAGAGTGTGTCTCTGGCTCTGTGGCCTGCTCTAGGGACTCTTTTCTTCCTACTGGGTTGCCTTGTCCAACTTCCATATGAGGCTTTTGACTTGTCTATTTGTATCCTGATTTGTTGTGTTTGGGTATTGTCTCTTTTCTGAGGGGAAATGGGGAGAAGTGGATCTGAAGAAAAAGAGGAAGAGATCTGAGAGGAGTGGATAGAGGGGAAACCGTGGTTGAGGTGTATTATATGAGAGGAGAATCTACTTCTAATAAAAAAAATTAAATGAAATTTAAAAGAAAGAAACTGGTGCTGAGACAATTTGTTGAAGATAGTATCATTTTCTAATAGTGCCTTCTTTTTTTAAAAAAAAAGGAGAAAATATGAATAAAATCAGAATCACAATCATGTGACATTTCTCACATAAAATTTATTCTAAGAACTCCCTCAAATAGCATGAATACACTGTGTTTACAATTTTTTCAAATCCTTAAAAAAGAGTAACATAAATTTGGCTGCATAAAATAACTGTGATCAGTTTAAATGGAACTAGGCATAGGATGATACTTAACTCTGTTATCTGCAGAATAATGGACGTCGGCTGACTTCTGAGGCGGTACAGTGAATGATGCTCATAACAGCAATTAGAGAAAACTAAGTATACAACAGCAAAGCACACCAAAAGGTTAATACTTCCTAAAGTTACTACATATTTGTAGTTTTTTCTCAACGTCGTAGTAATTCACCATTCTTAAAGTACTGCTTTTAAAGGGTAGAATTTGTTAAATAAATATTGCTCTCTTCCTCTCTTTCCTTCTTTCCATGTACTTTTTCCTTTCCAAATAATTTCAGTCAAAAATCAGATAAAACAAATCTATATGCACACACATGTACAAATACACAGACACATTTAAATGTCCCCGACTAAATCATATTAGTTCATACAGCGATGACACTCTACTACATGAAGATCAGATAAATGGTTTATGAAAATGTGATGCACTCACAAAATGGGATTTTATTCAGGAATAAAAAAAAATTAAGGAAAATGGATAGAACTAAAAGATATTACATGAATTGAATGAACCCAGCTGCAGAAAGACAAATACGCAATTCCCTTGCTTATGTGTGGTCCCAACTTCTATTAAATATGTGCATCCAGATGGGGGGAAATCTGAGTAAAGGCTGGGAAACTAGAAAGGGGTCCTACCTTTCTCATCTGATAAGAAAGAGACTTTAAGAGAGGGAGTGTGGGAGGCAATACAGCCAAGTGGGAGGGATAGACCTGGGGATGGCAGGTATGATACGAAAGGGAGAGGACAGAAGAATGGGAGGGAGAATTGACAAAGATAAAATACGCATGAAAATTTATATATAAACCTATTTTATTAAAATATAGTCTTTAATAATTGATATGTTTTTTATATTTTTTAAAGATTTATTTATTTATTTTATATATGTGAGCACATTGTCTCTGTCTTCAGACACACCAAAAGAGGGCATCAGATTCCATTATAGACAGTTGTGAGTCACCATGTTGTTGCTGGGAATTGAACTCAGGACCTCTGGAAGAGCAGCCAATGCTCTTAACCGCTGAGCCATCTCTCCAGCCCTAATTTAATGGGTTTTTTTTGAGAACTTCGTACATTAGCATTGCATCTACAAAAACCCTCCGTGCTCCCCTGTATCTCCTTCTACGTCCTTCCTCCCAAATTCATATGTTTTTTTCTTTCTAATCACTCTTCATAGGCCAGGCCCCTAGTATAATTTTGAATAACACATTAAATTTGAGACATAGTAGATATAGACATAATTCTGGGGGTTCTATATTTTCTATACAGCACTTTCTTATTTGTTTGCAAAGACCTTGTTACAGATATATGTGTATGTAGATATGTGTGTATGTATGTTCAAGTGTATGTATATCCTTCAGGCCATTTATCTTTTCTCATTTGTGCATATCCAGGATTAGATAGCCTGAGTGGGAGCCTTTTCCTGGAGGAAATCTATGTCCCTCTCTTAGTGGCCATTGACAACCATAGCTCTTCAAGGGTGGGAACTTAGGAGATTTCCCATCCACATGAACATGTCTGCTGGTGTTGATATGTTGTGGGTCTTTCTCCAAAATAATGTTATTGAGAGCTCATGGGTGCAGCATCTCTGTCATATGTGCAAGAAACTACCTACATAAAATCCCATCAACACCTAAATAGTTTTTTCATTTTTGCCAAGCTTATTCATGAACATAGTGAATGAACAACTACCCAATATTGAATTCATAATGAAAAATATGTCATGTATTCTTTCTTAATCCACATGTCTGCTGTAATTTCTTTCCATGTTCCAAATATGCCTATATTGCTATTTGTGACTTATTAATTTTATATTGCATCAATTAAGTCTGGTTATAACTGACAGACTTATATTTTCTTATTCCTATTTCATATCTTCCTTTTTTTACCCACCAAGTTGTACATAATTATCTTAGAAATATTAATATGGACCATCACAATTGTGTGGACATTTGTTACTATCAAGCAGTGCTGCGTGACTAGTTTGTACACCTTGTACAATTCTATGATTTACTTTTTCTCTGGTTTTTAATTATGCTTCTTTACTGCTAGAGTTCTTTCTCTCAATTCTCTAACTCACTCTTCTAACATACTTTGAATTCTCTTCAACCACCCCCAACATATCTATCATTTTTTTAACTATCTCTATAAACTGTGCACTGTACTTTCAGACAGAGAAGGCAAACACATACTCAAGGAAGAAGTCAGGCATGTTGGGGGAAAAGACAGAGACTCAGAAACACAACTGATGTGGGTCACATCACAAAAGCAATTTTCAGTCCAACCAGACAAGAATCTCGATGTCTACCTACCACAGGGGTGACTCCAAAAAGTCTCTCTTCTCAGGACTCCACCAGAGCAAGCAGTGACAACAGTCACTTTAAGAAGGTATCTACTAAATAGCTCCAGAACCTAAAGTCTTTCCACAGTCCACTCTGGGTTCCCAAGCAAAATGCCAGGAGACTGTCTCCCAATCCTGGCAAACAGAATACTTCTATCTAGGGGGAAGACTTCTGAGTCAGAACCAAACACTCTTCCACAGGGTAGAAATCTGGGCTGATATGAGCCATAGACTAGAGTAAAGCTTTCTAGCTCCTCAGAAAAGGGAAAGCAGTGTCAAGTGCTTAAAAGCCCAAGATCTCAGGCACTCCAGTGGAAAGCATGCTGATAGAACCAGGGACTGGGAGATATCTAGAGTATAAATAGCCATGACTCAGCCCATGAGCTATATCTTTTAGCTAAAAGACAAACCCTACAAAGATCTGCTCCCCATATCCCCAACTTTATGTCATTTTTTAAAAATTATTTAAGAACCCATTGACTCCATTACTTGCTAGTGTGGAGCCATTTACTGGAACATGGCCAACTGATCAGGAGCAACACCTTAAAGTTCAACTGACTCTTCCTCCTCCTGAAGCTAATGACTGTGCAGAGTGTGACACAGAAGTGCACACCAGGTGGGACATCAATGTCACACCCCTTCCCCCAGGCTCAGAGAGCAATGTGGAAGAAAAAGTGGAAAGATTGTAAGAACCAAAGATCAGAGAGGAAAGGATGACATGGTATCATCGAGACATGAACAGACTCAAAGCATGTTGATGTATACAGGAGCAAGCCAAGAAACAAACCTACTACGGAGGAGGAAGGGTTTCATGAGTTCCTACCCTGAACTGCCCCTCACTGAGCTGTAAAAGTTTGTAATAAAGGGAAAGTGAGATAAGAATCAAAGAAAAAGGAGTCCTTAGTACTTGAAGCTGGGTGTTTGTCTCACTGAAAAATTTCTCTCAAACCATATTAACTGCCTGGCTTCTCAAAAGATTTAAGTGGGATGTTTCCTTTGCATTTGCAAGTTCCTTTCTGTATCCTACAGCATGGCCTTTTACAACTGCTGAGATCTGGTGCATTTTAATTTGCAGTCTTTTACACTCAGCCTCTAATATCTCCAAGTATTATTCTATCCTTGACACTGGTGCTGAGAATCCCAGTTGAGCTCCTTGACTAACTTTCCTTTTAAATGATTATTGTAGACACTTGCATGGGCCCCTTTGGGTCCTTCTGTGGCTTGAAATTCATTTCTCTGTTGACCAAGCCCTTCACTTTCTCTACTTCTTTTTCATGGGGCTCTCCGCTTAGCACTGTAAACTTCTTAAACTCACTCTCAGGCGTGTTTTATGTTTCCTTCCTTTCCTGGTACTTTATTGTCTATTAGGCTGGCTTAACCTACATTCTACCTCCCTGAAATTTCTATTTTTATTTTCAAATTTCCATACCTTGAAGTGAATTGTTCATTGTCTAGTCATAAAGGTTACATTCTCCTGACGCTGGGGGATTTTGTTGGCTGGCTTTGCTCCTGTTTTCTTTTGATGCTACTGGATCACTGGCCCATGCTCGTTTTTCTCCATTTATTTATTTTGCTCTCACTTTCCATATATGTCAGGGTCCTTGACTGAACAGAATCTCTGTGTGGTTGAGCAGGGTGTCATTTTAGGAGAATAAGATAGAGTGGAGTGATGGCTACTTCAGGAGTGCATCTCTCCTCGTGGAATTCTATAAGGATTTTTTCTATCTCCTGAAAGCATTTATGGGAGGAAGTCTCCAGTCTTCTACATGTTCAACATTGTGTAGGCGGAAGGGGTGTCAGGTGCTGATAATGGTATCTAGCCTAAAAAGTCTGTGTCTGTGATTTAGAAAAAGGCCCATCTCCCTCAGAGACACTTGCTTTAGATCCATCTATTGGGAAATTATTATAATGACACAAATTGCTAAAATAAGATGTTTTACAGCCATTTACTGAAAATGTTGTGGAGTGTATGCAGCACTGTGATTCTTGCACAAAACAGTGTATGTTGGGATCAGCATACATGCGTGCCTCACCACCCACATTCTACAGTGATGTTCACAGACAAGGATGGATATATAGGTACAGATTTTTATTAATTTCCCATGTTCAGCCACACATCCAGCGATTCCTCTAAAAAAAGAAAATCTCTAGGTTCTGCACATCTGCAATGCAGATTTCCTAGGACAGTAATTCTGTTCTCCTGATTGCTCAGGGGTGGAGGGGAGCAAAGGCAGACCAAGGATCAAGGCTTTCCTTTCTGGGTTTCATCAAGGTCCTATTTTTGCCACACTCTTTACAGTTTCTAAGTCCCAAGACCCTTTGAAATGGGAAAAACGGATTTTACATCCCTGAGTAGAATTTAAGGCTGCCTTAGTACACAGAGTGAATTCCAGGCCAAGAGGCCTGTATAGTAAGAACCTATCTCAGTAAACAAATATGTAAATACATGAATAACTAGGTAAATAGATAGAAATAAATGTGTCAGGATAGAAAGAAGAAGAAGAAGAAGAAGAAGAAGAAGAAGAAGAAGAAGAAGAAGAAGAAGAAGAAGAAGAAGAAGAAGAAGAAGAAGAGAGAGAGAGAGAGAGAGAGAGAGAGAGAGAGAGAGAGAGAGAAGAAAGAAAGAAAGAAAGAAAGAAAGAAAGAAAGAAAGAAAGAAGAAAGAAGAGAGAGAGAGTTGGAACAACAAGGAATTCACTGAACCAGGCTCACTGTGAACAAGATTTCATGTAGTCATACTGAGATCAAATTATAAGTAAGACAGGTATTCACATTGATGTACTAAGGGGAAGGAAGAAAGGCAACATGAATAGAGAGTTAGAAAATCCTAAGAAAGAATATGTGCATGTGAGTATGTATGTGTGTGTGTGAATGTGTGTGTGTGTGTGTGTGTGTGTGTGTGTGTGTGGTGTGTTATGTGTGCATTCTACATCTCTCCTGTATCACATTTGGTCCATATCTCACTAACCTGTCCCTTTTCCTTTATCAGTGTATCCTGATATCACTCTAAACTTAATCCAAATTTTGTCTCAATTTTCAAACCCAAGCATAAGATACTGAGTAAGTCAAAATGTTATGTACTATCTTAGTTGCTTTTCTATTACTGTGATAAGACACAATGAACAAAGAAACTTAAAAAAGAAAGTGTTTATTTGAAGCTTACATTCTTAGAAGGTAAGTGCACAACCATCACAGTGAGGACCATTGCAAAAAGCAGACCAGTTGGTATGAAACTGGAACAATAGCAGAGTTCACATCTGGATCCATGAGCAAGAGGCAGAGAGAGCCTGAGCCTGACATGGGCTTTGAGGTTTCTGTGACATATGCCTTCAATAGGGTCAGACCTCCTAATTCTTCCCAAGCAGTTCTACCAAATAAGAAACAATTATTCAAATATAAGAACCTATGGGGACATTCTCATTCAAACCATCACACATTCTCAGGGCTGCACAATGAGGACCTAAGTTCAATCTCGAGAATTCTAATGAATTAACAGGAATGTTAGTGTCCCATGGGGGCTCACTGGCCAGCAAAGCTAGCCTATTCAATGAGCTTCAGGCCAGCAGAGACCCTGCTCAAAAACATACCTGTCATAGAGTTCTGAGAAGTCTGAGACCCATGGTCTGTACTGCTACCTGAAACCATGTAGACATCCATAGACCATGCTACTACTGGAAGCCATCAACATGGCTATGTTGATGTCTGTGTCCTGTGCTGCCACCAAGGACCATGATGGTGTCTGTGATCCATGCTGCAGACAAAAGTCATGTTGATATCCCCGATCTGTACTGACACTGGAGGTGATGCTGAAGTCTATGGCATGTTCTGTCAACAGAAACCATGTGGGAGTTCATGATCTGTGCTCCTGCTGACTTTAAAGGACAAGGAAGCTACTTTTATACTGGTATCAATGACTCCAGACTCATAGTTGAGAAAAGAGGACACAGATGACTTCTGTGACAACCGCTATTCCCCTACTTCATGCCTCAAAAAGTAATAGCCTAAATAGGAAGCCATCAAACAGAGCTCTTATAAATTGTGATAAGGATGCTGAAGTATAGCTCTACAAAACTGAGGGCTTCTAGCAGGGATACGGGTGGAAAATGGCTCACTTTTCTTTAAGGGGCAGGCAACTTAGAGTATGACTGTGCTCCAGTGACTATATGAGCAGCACAAATTGGACTTGTTTCTTCATGCTTTCCTCCTCCTTGTCTTCCTCCTCCTTCTTGTCTTCTTCCTCCTCTTCCACCTGCTCCTCTTTCTCCTGCTCCTTGTCTGTCTTCCTCTTCTTATTTCTCCTCCTCTTCTTCTTACTCTCATTCTCATCCTATTCTTTTGAGGGGAAAGTCTGTGGAGAAACAAACCTGGGGGAACTGGAAAATGATAGTGATCAGAGTGCATGGTGTGAAATTTCCAAATCAACAATGAAAATAATATTTTGTAAAAAAATTAATAAATATAAAATAATATTTAGTGCATCCAATAAAGAATTACACCTGAAGCTAATCTCTGGCTTCCACATGTATACAAACATATGAGCTCACACAAACATACAAACATATACATACACATACAAAAAAAAAACCCTTAATAACATGATATAAAATACAGCTTCCCCCAAATCTAGCTCATTTTCTTAAAGTGAGAAAAGTCAGACTGAGTAATTTTCAAACAAAAGGTTAAAACACATGTTTTCAGCTTAAAGATTATGCTTAAGAAAACTCAATTATCCAGAACGTTTTTAACTGGATCAAGACATGCAGAATTAGCTTACATTTTGTAGTTTGCAAATCTTTAAAAATATGATTGAACACTGAAGAAAAGTTATTATAACTGACATAAAGTAAAAACAAGCAATTTGAATTTAATTAATCATAATGCTTTTTAAGATGTTCTCTCAATTCTAATATTAACATGAAAAGTATCAAAACCTTTAATATATATAATGATTCCTACTGTGACTAGCAATATCATCAAGTGATATAACAACCTGACTCCCTGCTGATATCATTCTGTTCGTTAGTGAATACAGTGGTCTATTTTATCTTTTCTTATTTTTGAGCAGTTCACAAAGCAAAATCTTTATGAAAACAACATTAACATCTGGGCAAGAACAATTCCCAACACACAGTAGGTGCTCAATACATGTTTCAATAAATAATGGATTTCAGAACATCTAGTCCTTAGAGAATTAACCAATGGTTTTCAAAACTCCATAGATACTAAGATCCTCAAGACAATTCTTCAGTTCAACAGATTTAGTGGAAATAACAAGATTACAAACCAATGAGAATAATGAAAGAGAGTAGTAACACAATGCAAGTTAGCACTTGTTAAAATGATAAACTTTATCACCTACCCTAAGGCAATTACATATGCCGACTACTATGGGAAATGGAGTCACTCTCTTGCATGTTCACAAAGACATGTTTAAGAAGAGTAAAGGGAGTCTGGGGGTGTAGGGCAATTATAATGCTCATGTGGAGCAGACCCAACTCGTTCCCAGTATAACAAGTATTAGTTTTACATAGGATGCCTTTGCAGGATGACATTCTTAGAAGTATAGAGATAATAAGGCCAGAACCTGGTAGAGAAACCTATTGCCTTACTTTCCCTATACACAAGGATACTGCGACATAAGAGGGCACAACCCTGGGTCCCAGAGCTAGTAAGTGATCCTGAGTTCCATGACCAGAAGTCTCATTCCCACTACTCTGAGACTATCAACTCAAGTGGCCGAAGTTCAAGGTGCCCCAGAGCACAGTGGGAGATATTAAGAAGGGTATTTGGGATAAGATGAAAGTGGATTTGACTTCAGTCGGTGACCAACTCCCCACAAAAGTGCTAGATAATAGGACAGTTTGAAACATATGGCAAACTGTAGGACATACTGAGTCAATAGTTCAGTGTATCATTAAAAAAGATGAATAAGACTATGCTTGGTTAGTTGGGTCAAACATTATGTGTTTCCCTGAACTTCTATAACCCTTGGCTTTTGACTATTTCCTGCCAGGTTCCCCCAAAAAAGGGGATTGCAGTGTGAGAAAGTAAAGCATCTTTTCTGCTTGAAATACATACAGCTAAAAGAGCACTGCCCCCATTCTAACAACAAAAAATAAGTCAAATAATGCACACATTCATGAGTCCATTTGAGAGCTGACTTTGCTAGGCACCAAACTGAAGCAAGAAGCAGGACTGTTTCACCTTTGGTAGAGTAAAGGTTAATCTTCTTTGATGAGTTGACTGGGTTGAAAGTTGCTGAGGGAAATAACAAACCAGATCTCCGGTGTGTCTGTGAGGCAGTATCCTACGATCACTATGTGGAAGAGCAACTGTGGAAGGGTTAGAACCTGTCGTGAATGTGAGTATCTCACCTGTAGCCTGAATGTAGTCTGGGTGGAATATATTCCACCAGAGAAAGCCACAGTGTGTAGTATAAGCTCCTTTTTGTCTGAGCAAGTGTGACTATTGCCACTGCCATTGCTGGCAGACACCAGCAGCTCTCTCTAGAGAGTCCCTCAGTCTTCAGACCTAAGCAAGACTGGACCACTGCCTCTTTCTACTGAGACTTTCACTCTCTTGAACTTAGGGGTACCAGGTTCTCTGCCTCTCTTACATACAAATGGACATGTTGGACTGCTCAGCCTCCAACTGTGTAAACAAATGTAATTAGTTTCTTTTATAGCACACACAAATAAATATACATACACACATACAGCAGAAACACAAACACACACACACACACACACACACACACACACACACACGATAGAGCAGACCATAATGCAAGCATATTATGGAACAATCAGCAACCAAAGAAGCTAGTGGGTAAATCAGCCCAAATGGACCAAGACCTGAAACTCTTTCTAGAAATAAACAGGGACCTAGTTATCTCATGTTCAGAGAAATTAGCATTCATTCATGAGCTCTTTTCTATAGGGCTCCAGAAACAGTGAAACAAAATCCTGGCTCTTAAAGGGGACCTGATATAACCACCACCCCTCCTTAAGAAGCCCCAGCTGCACTGGCTTCACTCACAGAAGAAACAGAAGCTTTTAAGTATATCGTCTGAAGGAGTAACTGTGAAGGATCTATGGGGAGAAATGGTAAGTTTACAAGCCTTAGTAGGTTGGTTAATAAGAAACACGGTGCTCTTCAATAGTCAAGCATCGTCCATCAGTGTTTTAAAAACTCCATCCCAAATGTCTTTGGCTTTTCTTAGACTTCAATTCCTTGGAATTATTTGTTAAAGGACAGTTTGTAGAAACACAAATGAAAAGCAAGCGCTTCTTGACATTTAGACATAAACATGCCAAATAGATTACAATCATCTATGTATGGTTGCTATCCTGGTTAGGGGAGAACTGAGCTGTGGGTATTTAAAAAAAAAATAGTCACACAGACATGGCATTCACCCACAGCAAGATGGTGTTTAATCTGGATTCCTAACTATGTGGTGCACCTAAGGTGGTAACCTTGACTCTGGAGAGAGAAGAAGGGTAAATTGTTTGCTTTTGTTGACTCTAAGGCCAGTATGTCTCATTGTGAAGGGGGAAGGCAGCTATCATTTGCTTTTTCTGTGAAAATTCTAGGAACTTGGAGTCTTATATAGGCATGTCTCATAATATGGTTGTAGGCAAGAAAAGTGGCCCACGTCTATAATTCTGGCAACTGGGAGGCAGAGACAGGAAGATCTGAATTTTATGCCAGCTTTATCTACATTGCAAGATTAGGTTTTAAAATAAACAAACAAAAATAATTGCGAGTATCAGGCTGGTAAATAAGTATTTTATATAAATTTGAGTAGAGGCAATAACTAATTATTTTATTTATAATGGGAACTCATATATACTTATGAGTGCCAAAATTATTATTAATAATATTAATTGAAATATAATTATATCATTCTCCCTTGCTCCCTTTCAAATTCATGACCTCGTTATTTTTAATTTTGGTTGCTACATATACAGAAATATATACCTACAACTTGCTTGGTTTAGCATTACTTGTACTTATATGATTTCAGGGCTGACCACTTTGTATTAGGTAACTAATTTGGAAAGGGGTGGCTCATCCCTAGGAAAAACTATTTCTCCTCCTCTCAGAGATCATTAGCTGTCTGTAGTTCCTTGTCTATGAGTGGGGAGCAGTGAGACTTCCTCTTTCCATGCTAGTATGTCTACATGTTCCATTCTTGTCTAGGCAGCCATGTTGTTGTGGTACATTGGTAACACGTCCTTGTAGTTTCTTCCCTGGTCTTCCAGTCCTTATAATTTTCCCCACCTCATCTTCTAAGAAGGTCCTGAGCCTTAGGTATGGAAATTTTTTATGTGTATATGCATCAACTGGGGCCAGGCATCCCATGCATCTCTGCAGTTTGATCACTTGTGGTTTTCTGTAATGATCTCTGTTGAAAGGGGGAAGCAGAAACTAAGAAATTCTGAGGAATATGAAATGAGTCATGTTTGCTCTCAGGCTTCAGAATGACAAAGTGCCCTCAATATAAGTCAACACCTAATTCATTGAATGATCTGCATCTACCAGCTGATTAAGGACCCTTAATTACCAGGAAGCACTTAGAAAATGTGAAGAGCTGTATAAATGTTAAGGGCATTATCGCCAGAAGTCTCTCCAGTGCTTTCTTCCAGGCAAGGCAAATAGCTCTTTGTTCCCATCTGTTTTGTGTTTATTTTCTCCCACCGTGAACAATTCATTCCCACTTGTAATCTTATTTTATTTATTTTGCAACTCAGAACTAATCCTCTCCAGGGCTAGAGGAGGGTATGCTGTCTCTGCACTCTACCCTATAAGGAAGTATGCTGACAGCCTGCCAAGCATTGAATTGTGCTTTTTAAAAAATGCATAAAACACAGGATTCAGTAGAAAGGAAGCGATAACCCATAAATGGCATTTTCTGCGGAGATGTAGTCAAGACCAGCTCTCTCTCTCCTGGAAGAATGGATATGAGAGACCACAAAAAAAAAAAAAAAAAAAAAAAAAAGGAAGAAAGAAAGAAAAGAAAAAATGCTAAGCCAGGCAGAACTAAGTTACAAAGTTTGAATACAAAATTCCATGTTCTAAAGTACCCTCCCCAAATTATGTTGCTGTCTAAAGTAGCTTTCTGTCCTGTCCATCAATCTAATGCTGATGTTAGCTGCTCCTCTAGATCCTTCTTTGTTACCTCTGTTTTACCCTGATGCAAAAAGCTATCTTTTCTAATGCAAAACACCAGGACCCAGATGCAAAAAGCTATCTTTTCGAGTTCTCAGAAGAATCCACCTTATTGCCCTCAAACAGAATAAGAGATGCAGCTTGTGGCTGGTGATTGCTCTGCTGTGAGGCAGAAGCTGATGGCAGAGCACAAACAACAAGCAATTTAGAAATACAAGGAGCTCATCTCTGTTTCCCAAATCTTCTCTAACTACACTGCTGCCTGCCATCTCCACACATCTTTTTTTTTTTTCCACACATCTTGAAAACCACAAAATATTCCTTCTTGCCATATAGCGCTGTTGAGACTTTTTTTCTACCTGGAAATAAATATCCACTGGGTCTCATGTTCTGTCCCAAGCAACTTACTCACTCACTCACTCCCCCCAAGAGATATTATAGAAACAAACCATTGTTTGGATTGCTGGATTTGTTTTAAATGTAAACTATCTTGGACATAGTCTACTATGTTTTATCTACACTAAAGAGAAACTGGCATACTGTGTTGTAGTTTCTACAAGACCTTCTATTTCTGCTTTGAATATTCCCATTATTCTCTTCTCTCACTCCACTTTCCTGTCAATGGCATTTCCTAGTAAGATGGGGAAAGTAGCCACTGTGGAATAAAACCCAGAAGGTTCAGCTAAAGAGCAAGGGAAGCTGAGAGCTACTCCAAACTACTGCCCTAGACTTTTCAAGACTCTCACTTTAAGGACATGCTTTCCAGCTGTCATCTTACAAGAAGATTGCTGTAATGTTGGTTTCACAGAATCAATTTGGAAGAACTGTTCTCCAGAATAAAGGCTGGTATTATTATCAAGTTGTCATTCTAGCATTCTGCTGGGTAGCATGAATCATTTTTATTTGTTAGTTACCAAAGTAGATGATAAATTATCCATAAGTCCTTTGTTTCCACTTAAAAATCATTCCATTTAGCCTCTACAATGCATCCTCAATGGGCCCAAGTAAAACACACACACACAATTGAGGAGAGACACCAAAAGAAAGAGAGAGAGAGAGAGAGAGAGAGAGAGAGAGAGAGAGAGAGAGAGAGAGAGAGAGAGAAACTAGTATATGATGTGTATCCATTACAAGCCCATGGCCAGTAAATTCTTCAGAATTTACCTTACTCTGATGGCTATTCCTAGCTGTCATCTTGACTACATCTGAAATGAATGACAATACAGAAATGGAGGGCATACCTGTGATCCATATCTTGAGGATGAAAGACACAGGCTTCTGATCCAGACTTGGAATGATACATGCTTTTGATCCAGATCTTGAGTCATAGTGGCCATGAAAAGCTTAGGCCCAGGCAAGGTAGTACATGCCTTTAATCCCAGGAGTTTGAGGCAGATCTCTGAGATCAAGGCCAGCCTGTGACAGAGCAAGTTCCAAATCTCCGTGTGGTGGTACACACCCTTAATCTGGGCCATACCTTCTACTGGAGGCCTACATATGGACAATGGAAGAAGGCAGACTCACTCTTCTTCACCTGCCTGCCCTTACTTGCCAGCACATCTGGTGGAACCTACTTCTTTAGAATTACAGCTTATATAGAAGACCAGCTGAAATACTCATGAGACTAAGCAACTATTAGATTCTTGGACTTCCCATTCACAGCTGCCCATTCACAGCTGTTGGGTTAGTTGAACTGCAGACTGTAAGTCATTACAATAAATTCACTTAATATATAGAAACATTCCATAAGTTCTGTGACTCTAGAGAACCCTAATACAGATATTGGTACCAGGGACTGAGGTTGACAGGCCTGACCACAATTTTGTTTGGAAGAATGTGTATTTGGGGACTTTAGATGTGGAAAGCAATGGAATGCTTTAAGTGGGTTTTAATGGGTCATCCTAGTAGACATATGGAAGACTTTGGGGATGAGGGTGATTTGAACAGTGGAAACCTTACTCTGGATCAAGGATAGCAAGCTTCCTTTGGAATAAGACATAGAACTCTCAGCTCCTCCTGCGCCATGCCTGCCTGGAAGCTGCCATGTTTCGGCCTTGATGATAATGGACTAAAACTCTGAAACTGTAAGCCAGTCTCAGTTAAATGTTTTCATTTAGAAGAGTTGCCTTGGCCATGGTGTCTCTTCACAGCAATGAGAACCCTAACTAAGCTACTTGCCTTCCGTCACTGCTCTGTTGGTGTCCCTGTGCCCTTCCTAACCATACCAACAGCCATGAGCAGGTTTCTAAGTCTCAACTTTCCTCAATTTTCTCACTCACATAATAAACATAGTAATACTACATCCATAGAGTTATATTAAAATGTGAGATTATATGTAAAAATAACTTATGAAACCTTCCCTAAAAGGTGGTTACCTGAAAAACAAAATGTGACGCTGTTGTGAGCGTTTGAGTGAAAATGGCTCCCATAGGCTCACAGGGAGTGGCATTATTTAACAGGAGTAGGATGTGTGGCCTTGCTGGAGTAGATATGGCTGGAAATGGGCTTTGAGATTTCAGAAGCTCAAGGCAGGACCAGTAGCTCTTTTTCTTCCTGCTCCCTACTGATGCAGATGTGGAACTCTCAGGTACCTCTCCAACATCATGTCTGTTGCATGCTGCCACGCTTTCCATCCTGAAGATAGTGGACTAAACCTCTGAACTGTAAGCCAACCCCATTAAATGCTTTTTTAAGAGTTGCCATGATTGTGGCATCTCTTCACACCAACTAAAACAATTGTTATTGTTGTGGTCTATATAAAATGATTCCTCCCAGACCAAATTATAGCCTGAAAGAGGCAATGGAAAAATCTCTTCCACGCACCCTTCCTAAATCCACAATACCAGAAGAAAATCAGAGCCACACACACAACCCTAACTTCTACTATGCTGCCAGTGTTATGCTGCAAGTAAGGACCCTGTGAGCAACCCAACACTGTGTTAACATCTGCCATCTAGTCTGAAACCAATAGTAATGCAAGAGCCAGAATGGTACTTTTTCCAGATAAATTTCTATAAGATGCCCAGCTTGAGTAATTTAGACTACTTGAGTTGTTTAGACTAGTCACAGACAGGTGGGAGTCTGTGAGACCCAGGTATCCATATGGCACAAAACAAAGATAGTTTGCATCAACTCATGCAATCTAAAAGTTGCCTCAACAATTACTGAGTCTGTATCTCCAATATGCACATTTTTCTATTCATACTTATAAAGCACAAACTTTATAAGGCATGGAGACATTTTTTTTTAGCTAATTATTTCTCCCCTTACTATGAAATTGAAGATAAATCTCAAAGGACAATTGTTTAGCCTGATGCTGGCTGAATTCTCCCAACCATTTGTTGCTAAGTCAGGATTGTTGTATAAGGTAAGATTCAACACAATGAGTTTACTTTTGATTTTTACATGTGGATATAACTAATTATATTAGCAACCTGAGTAGAGATATTGGCTGAGCTCTGTTTACTAGCATACATCAATACATGTGGGAAGCAGGAGAAGTATGTGTGCTATTGACATGGTCATAGCCATCTAAGGGACTCTGGGCTTAACCCCATGTGAGAATGGCAAAGCTTTTCCTCACTCTTAACCCTGCTCCAAGGGGACCTCAGAGACATGACAAAGCTTTCCTCTGGCCCATGCCTGAATGCTGATAGTGTGTACAAAAACATGTTCACCATAGTTTTCTCCTCCTGAATGTTTACAGCCTGAAAAGGTGGTCACCTGCAGAGACTTCTACTGAGACTAGCTAAACCTGTCTTCTTGATCCAGCTACATGCTATAAACTCTACCTCCTTGTTTACATCATGCAATAATCTGCCCTTCCTGTCAAACTCTAGCTAAAAAACATACTGAGTTTCTGGGCAGAGGTTTCACCATCTAAATATCCAGACCATCTGACCCTAGCTTTTCATCCATTTGTCTGTGGATCTGTTATTTTTTCCTTTCCCTCAATGCCTGAGTTATGTTTGTCTCTGAAGAGATGTAAGGGTACAATGCTCAAGCCTTTTCTGCTTATAATTCATTTTATTTTATGTACATTAGCATTTTGCCTACATGTCTGTCTGTTTGATCCCCTAAGACTGAAGTTACGTGCAATTGTGCTGCCATGTAACTGGAAATTGAACTCCAGTCCTCTGGAAAAGTGACCAATGCTCTTAACTGCTGAACTATCTCTTCAGCCCCTACTTGGAGTTTTTACATCCATTAGAGTAGATTACAATTCTGAGAAGTCTAGGCATTGTTCCATTCTTAAATGGAAAGCCAGAAAACCAAAAGGCTATGGTTATTACCTCTTCTTGATACAAGAGTAGGTCTGGTCCCCTGAAGATTTATAAATGCACAGAGACAAGATAGATCTTTAAGTGTAGATAATCCTTTAATTACAGAGAACCATCCAACAATATATTCTTCAAAAAGTATTCATCTATGCTTCTTGGAAAAGACATGGATCTCCTTTTATCTCTTTGTTGAATGAGAAGCATTCTACCTATCCTCCTTGGGACAAATACAGTCCACCCATGGAGTTGACCTCTGGCCTCATCACCAATAAGTAACTGAATGAACACTCCTAGAGAAAAGTCAATCTTGATCTTGTTTATTCTCTTCAAATATTCTGGCACTCTTCTGAGGTGGTAGTTGTTGTTGTTTACCAAATTTAATTCATTTCTTCTTTTATTTCTAACTTATAAAACTTGATTGTCAAAACACAGGACATATCTGTAATAGCCTGATCTTACAGTATAGTCATTGTCACTTGCAAAAGAAATACTGTCAAATACAAAGAAGTACTGAGGCTTCCAACCCCTGTAGGCACCTATTAACTCGTCTTATCAAGACTTTCAGTTCAACTATTACTTAGGGCTTATCCCATCTCAGAGTTCAGAAATAACAGTGAAAGATCATCAACATCTTGGGGGTTGGAGGTTGGCTGAAGTACAGATGAGGCAGGTCTGTCTGCAATCCCTACTCAGAATGTAATTTCATGCCTATGTGGCTTTAAATGCAGGGCCTCACTTCACTCAAACCACCAACTGGCCCTGCTACATGGAGCAGTGGTGTGAAGGGTGACTATAGTGAAGATGGGGAAGCTCGGGACTCTGGGAACTCGGAACTAGGGAATTGCTCCTGTCACCTCTTCTGGCACATCCATTGTCCTAGGAAGACTGAGCAGGAGGCTAGTGAGGGCCTTCAGCTCTGGAGGCACAGAGCAACAGAGAGGCTATACTGCAGTTATCAAGCATAGTGAATGCATCCAGTTCAGCTCACCATCACAGCGTGGCTGGAGATAACTATATCTGGTCAATGGTATAACAACTGTGGTTGCCAGCAGGGATACCATGGTGCTTTAGCAACATAAATAAATGGCTTGGGGACAAAAATCTAGAGTCGTAACTGTAAAGAGTCTGGTAGTTTGACAGAAGATATTGGCAGCAGATGAGGTGAACTGAACAGCTCCTCTCTTAGAGTACAGGAAAAGAGGTTTATTTCCTGAGGAGCTTTGAAGACTTGGAACAACAGAAAGGCCAAGGGCTTTGCTCTCTGCCCAGAGCCAGGTGGGGTGTATGCCGGCAGGCATCTGGGCCCCAGCTGAGGCCAGGGAAGGAATTAAAGACCTCCATCTCTAAATCCAAAAATAAGCCTTTGCATGTAATGTACAAGGCATTGAACAACTGCCTTTTTTTTTTTTTTCTGAGCATTTGCTTTCTAGTTCACATCAGTGCCTGTGATCTCAGAAGGATGTTTTAAAGGTAGAATTCACACATGGAGTAAAGGGAGCTGCAAGGAGGGGGATTGATGCACAGAAGCCAAGTCAATAGATTGCGGGGGGTGGAGGGGTTGAGACCTACAGTGGGAGGAAATACCGCCCTCTGTGTGTGTGTGTGTGTGTGTGTGTGTGTGTGTGTGTGTGTGTGTGATTTTTATAGGCTTCTACCTTTTATTAAAGCAATAAACTGATAAAAGTTTTGCTAGGTGATCACAGATGAAACTAAGCTTGGGTTTCCAGATGCAGTTTTAGAGCCTGTCAGTCTGTACACTGTTCCCCAGATTGTTTCAAAGCCATCTTCTGCATTCCCAGTGCCTTCTCTAGAAATTACTTTTTCAAACAACTTCTGCTGTTTGGAATGTGCTGGCTGCTGCTGCTGCTGCTGGCTGCTGTGCTGGAGACATCTCCTCCAAACTCTTAGCTGGTTATCACTGTTTCTAAAACCTGAACTTCTTTCTAAAATGTTCATGATTCATGCATCTCTTCACCTCCTTCCCGTAGTGACTTAAAAGTCAATGGTTTACTTCTCTACTCTGAGGTTTTGAAAGTCAAGGCTAGTTCTTCTGGGGGATGGTTTATTCTCCCATGAGGAAAGTGCGATGTGAAGAACATAGCATATGTGACATCAGATCCCCAGAATCAATCAGGCAAAATATCACAGTGGTGAAGACAGAGGTTCAACATCCTTAGTCATCGGGGAAATGAAAATCAAGCTACTCTGAGATTTCATCTTACACCTGTCAGAATGGCTAAGGTCAGTAATACAAATGACAGCTCATGATAGCAAGGATGTAGAAGAAAAGGAACATCCATTGTTGGTGGAAAGGCACACTTGTACAGCCAGTATGGCCATCAGCATGGCATAAATTAGGGAACTAGAAATACACCTACCCTAAAATTTAGCTATATTTCTCTTGGGAATATACCCAAAGGACTCTATGTCCTTCAACAGAAACACTTGCTCAACCATGTTTATTGCTACTCTATTCCTAAGAGCCAGAAACTCGGAAAAGCCTACATGTCCACCAAAGAATGAATGGATAGTGGAAATCTGGTTCATTTACAAAATGGAATGTTACTTGGCTGTTTAAAAACTGAAATCTTGAAATTCTCAGGTAAATGGGTGGACCTAGAAAGATGTCATTCTGAGTGGGTAACTGAGACCCAAAAAGACAAATGTGCTATGTCTCTTATATAGAGATATTAGCATTTAAGCCTTCATAGCCATGGTAACCACCTAGGTTATACCCACAAAGGTTAGGTAAAGAGTAAACAACTAAGTGGAAAGGAAGGAATTCTTATGGTATAGAAAATATATAGAATATATAGTTATGCAGAGACAAGGAGAGAGATTCAAACAAGAGATGGGAGGAAGATAGGGGTAAGGGAAGAAATACAGGGTGCTAGATAGTTACCACTAAGGACCATATAAAGACCACCTGAAGTATAAGCTTATTAAAATATATACATATATGAAAGAAATCTAAATGGAATCACCAAATAATGGGGGAGACAAAGCTCCCACTAGCCCTTTCTCACCACCAGCTTAAACTACCAGCGCCAGGAATAGACTACACATAATTGAGTTGCTGGCCAAAGGGACCCCATGGAAACTCCCCAAACCACACCAGCCATTGCCAAGGTTATTGGTGGCTCACTGCAAACTGATGGTAAGGCCCCATTGCTGAAGATAACACCGACATATTCACTGAACGTGGAGTTTGAACTAGAACCTAACTAGAGCCTTCACTCTTACTGACTAGAATGTCCATGGTACTGGAAGGTACTCTCCATGTAACCAGAGGAGAAAGATAAACACCTGCTCACCTACAATCTACAATGGTGACATGATTGCAAGGTGTGCTAACATAATAGTGGCACAAAAGTTGTGGAAATAATAAACCACTATGTTTGACATTGCTACAATTTGTTTTCTTTGTTTCGTGTCTGAGATTTTCTGAAAATTTAGAAGGCTTTTCTGGTACTGACATGCGTATCTGTAACTCTACATAACACTCTAATACATTCTCCAAGAGACAGCTTTTTTTTTTTTTTAATTAACCCAGACGATAAATCATTCCTTTATGGTTTGTGCAGAAGAGCTTTATTAAGTAATAAATCTTTGCCATTCAAAGTTACACTGGAATATCTATTCCTTATTCTTTTATTTTACACTCTTTCTTGTATTTTGTTTGCTGAGATAAGGTCTCTCTAGAAGGTTTAAGCTAGTCCTGGAACTCCCAACGTAGTCCAGGTTTGCCTCAACTTCTTGACCTTCATGCCTCCATCTTCCCAGGGCAGGGATTACAGGTAGGTGCCATCATGCCCAGCTTGAAAGAACTTTGAGTTTTGTTTGTTTGTTTTGGTTTTTGTTGTTTTGTTTGTTTTATTTTTTTTACAATATTGTTGAATTCTGTGCAATAACCAAAGGGAAAATTCACACATTATCAATTTCTTCTTTGCCCCCCTTCACTTTGCTAACCCATCTAGCTCATTAGCTTAGCTTTAATGTTTGCCCTTGTCACCCATATTGTACCTTTCCCCAGAGGATCACCATGGGTGAAGCTGTGAGAAATGGCCCTGCCAGATACCAATAAGGGCATTGCCACTTCACAAAAGTAAAGGTCAGTGCAGATCAATTTAGCCATCTGTACCACGCACTTGGGGACCAGCAGTGTTACTTGTTCTCAAAAGAGAAGGTCACACCCACTGTCTCCTATCATAGCATTCGTGTTTATCCTGTTTCTAAACATGCCCTTGCACAAAACAATAAGTATTAAGGCACAATGAATCATTTCTCCCTCCCTCTTCTCTCTTTTTCCCTTTGCTGATATGCTTCTTCCAGTTTGGACCACCTCTGTTGTGATCTATAGCCAGCTTCGCTGCATTTGCCTTTGGGTAAATATGTCAACCCAGAGTCTATCACAAATCTTTTCTCTACACATTTTAACTCGAGTTTCCTGATTTGCTTGTTGAGATTTTCCTATTTTTTTCTTTTAAAAAATATTTATTGCATATTTTAATGAGCTCATTAGATTTTTAGACTTGTGCAACCTAGGTATCTAATATTTTCTATATTTTGACATTTCTTTAGTAGTATTAAACTATGTTGAATCAAAACTCCCTACACTCTGACATGTGCAAAAACTGTTTGCTTTTAAATAAGCCAACAATGTTTTGTGTAGATATGAAAGTTTTAAGCGCTGGCCTCCTATTTTCTGTAGGAAAATCTGGGTCTACACATTATTCTTTACTAGTGTCTTTCTTGAAATTTGTTTGTTATCACTCTCGGTCACACTTACCTAGGAAAAAAGCCTTTTAAATCTATATATTCCATTATCTTTCTACACATAAAACATTCTACGTATTCCTCTGAGTCACCCTCTCTGTCTGTGGGATGGACATTCCACATCACTTTACCTGTCCTTTATTCCTCTAACTTCTTAATGTTCTACTTTCTGTTTCTGTTGCCACATTGCTTTGCTTCTAGGCTTCCTACCAGTGTCAACTCTCTGCTACATAGACAAGAGTTTATCCTTCAGTTCTGTAACACTTTTCTTTATTATTTATTTCCCTTTCCTGAACTCTGCCAAGCCACAATTCCCTTCATTTTTATTCAACTCTGCGGATGTACTTATGTTTCCACTTAGTGATCGTAGCATACAAATATGGTTAACTCACTTCTAAATGAAGAATGAAATACCTCTTTGCCATTTTTCCCTACAACCTTTAGCTGGTACTTATTCTTTTCTGTATAGTCTTTTACTTTTATCATTTCTAGTAGTGACTTTGTATGTGTGTCTGTGTTGCTTTTGTCGTTGATTTTAATGTCAACTGAAATTTTCATCCGTAAGTGAGCTGCATTTTTAGTGAATGAGTGATAAGTAAGTCATGTAAAGAAAGAACTCAGTGCAGAAACCTGAATGCTGCCAATTTTCCAAGTGTTCATAACTGTACCTCTGGGTTTCATGATAATTTCTTTTTCTCCAGGTATATTAGTCAATTATATGTGTGTCATATAGAGACTCCTGCAGCTCCACTGCCATCTTAACAAGGACAGGGTTTTCTGCAAATTGCCTTGTAAATAAAGTCTTCGTTTAGACTTCTTCTCAATTCTCAGAACAAAATCTTGTGAGAAAAGGTCCATGGCAAGCCCTGTACCTCATTCTCAGTTTCCAAGCAAGGACTTGGGTTTTGTTCCTCTAGGAGATCCCCCTTCATTTAATTTTTGACGCTTTCTTATATGCATACAGTATTTGTCATTACTGTGCCCTTCTACTCCATCTCCATTATTGCCTGCTGTGTCCATTTAACTATATGTGATTAAGGGTGACAGCTTGGGACTGGATAACCTATCAGAAGTTTCATCCGATGCAACCCTGACACTTTTTCATCGGTTATTTTATTTATTTACATTTCAAATGTTGTCCCCTTTCCGGGTTTCTGCTCCACAAAGCCCCTATCCCATACTCCATTTCCCTTCCTCCTCCCTCCCCCTTCCTTGATAAAGTGCTCGCTCACTCACCCACTCAACACCTCACCACCCTAGCATCCCCCTATGCTGGGGCAACAAGTCTCCACAAGACCAAGGGCTTCCCCGTCCACTGATGCCTGACATGGCCATCCTCTGCTGCACATGCAGCTGGAGCCATGGGTCCCTCCATGTGTACTCTTTGGTTGGTGGTTTAGTCCCTGGAAGCTCTGGGGGGATCTGGTTAGTTGATATTATTGTTCTTCCTATGAGGTTCCAATCCCTTCAGCTCCTTCAGTCTTTCTCCTAACTCTTCCATTGGAGTCCCCTGCTAAATTTGATAGTTGGCTGCAAGCATCCACATCTGTATTGGTCAGATGCTGGCAGAGCCTCTCAGGGGACAACTATACCAGGCTCCTGTCACCAACCGCTTCTTGGCATCAGCATAGTGTCTGGCAACCCTGACACTTAAGGCTTAGCAAACATCACAGAAGAGGATAGAAAGATTGTAAAAGCCAGAAACCAGGATGTGTGTTGTGAGACAGTATAATAACTCTATCTGGGATAAAGGAGCTGCAATCATGAGCTATGGTTGGCTTAATAAGAGCTCCATAATGACAACATCAGTTGCCTTACAAATGCAGGTGGGGCAATCTCACAAGGCTCCATTATTAAAAAAAAAAAAAAAAAAAAAAAAAAAAAGCAAAAAAAAAACATTTTCTGGAATTTACCTAAACAAACATCTTTTTTTCTAATTTCTGCCACATGTAGGTTTGACTGCCGCCATAGTTACGGTTTACCTACTGTGTAGCTCACACTTCACAATACCCCAACCCTGTCAAGACAGAACCACACTGTCACTCCTTATTTTTGTTCTTGTTGCTAAGGCGTGGGTCAGGAGGAGCAGTGGACATAAGCCAGATCTATTTACCATCTTCAAGATGGAATACAGGATCCTCTCAAGAAAACTAGTTTTGCAACTGAAACGGCATTTGGAGAGGAATTCAAAAGGAAAGGGCAAGGAAGAAAGAAGTTCAACTTCCCGGGACAAAATCTGTGCTTCACAAAAAAAACTCATAGTCCTCAACACTTTCGTGGGATCTGCTTTGATTTTCACGCTGACTATCATTTCCATCAGGAAATTCAGGCCGACCCATCATGGCTGACACAACTTGATGTGGAATAGGTCATCTTACTTCAGTCCTGTAGAAGTATTTTTGCATCAAATACTATAAATCCATCACAAGAGGCATAATTTCAAGTGGTCTCGTGATAACGAAGAGGCAATGACTTGCCCTGGCCTATGATTAATTTTTTTTTCATTTTCAAATGAAGTGAAAATGTAAAAAGAACCAACTTGCATGCAAGTGAGCATTTTTATTTGTTTGTAGGCAGCAGGAAGAGTAGTGAGAAAGGAATTGTGTTCACTCTTGAAAGCATCACAGAATCTGATGTCACATTTGACATTAAAGTTAATTATGGACAAACTGAAGCCTCTGACAGATTCTCTGCAGCCAATAATTTAGTAAAAGTGCTCTGCTTCAAAAACCCAAGATTGTCAGCTAAAGGTCTTCTGCTGGGGCCTTAAAATGCCCCCTTCGTGTAGCAAAATGTAAAACTCCTGCCTCTATCAAAAACAGAAAAATCAAATGCTCGACACTAAGTGCCTTCACTCTGCCAAATGAAGAAGATGTCTTCGTGGAACTTGCAAAGCAAATAATAAGAAGTAGCTTTCCAAGGATCTGCTCATCAGCCATTCAGTGACTGTAGAAGGATTAAAGCTAGAGGTCTGGAAGAGTGGAATGGCTGCGGAGTTACAGAGTACTTTATTACTCCTCTCCCGTAGTGATTTGAATGAAAACGGCTCATATATTTGAATGTTTTATCCATTGATACTGGGGGACTTGTTTTATCCATTGGTACTGGGGGACTTTTTACCTGGGGGGCTGGGTAGAACTGTTTAGGAAGAATTAGGAGGTAGAGCCTTGTTGGAGAAGGTATGTCACAGGAGAAGGCCTCGCTCCCCTCTCTCTCTCTCTCTCTCTCTCTCTCTCTCTCTCTCTCTCTCTCTCTCTCTCGTTCAGGGCCACATGTGCCCGCCTGATGTCACCTTCCCCACCTACTCCTTTGGGCATTCATACACTCACCCTCTAAAACTGTAGCATTCAATAAGATCTTTTTTCTATAAATTATCTCGGTCATGCTGTTTCAACCATAATTACAATAGAAGAGTAATTAAGATATTCCTCAACAGAGAAGGGAAATGGTAAACAAAATGCTTTGAGTAAACTGCTAAGGCAGTTTGACCTTAACCAGAGGATATATATAAGAAATGACATCAGAACTATATGTAGAACAATGTTAAGCCAGAAGCTGAAGCCTATGGCAAAAACAAAGGGAAAAACAACAACAACAACTGTTAAAAAAAAAAATCTTTATTAGGAGCACACTAGCCTTCTTCCCAGGATGGGAATCCATCACTGTCTCCTCTCATAACAGGTATTGCTTATGGGAACAAAGTCAGCCTGGATCTTAGATGATGTAGCCTTTATATAGGAGATCCCACTGAGTGCTTCATGGGATCTCAAAGGTGAGAATTAGGGGTATGGGGAGATAGCTCAACTAACAACATGATTACTGTGCAAAAAAATGGAGACCTAAGTTTGGATCCTTAGCACCCAAGTCAAAACTTGGCATGGTAGCCAGCTTGTGATCCCAGCATCGGAGAAGCAGTGCTGGCTAAGCACGCTAGATGAATTGATGGACTCCAGGTTCACTGGGAGACTGGCTAATGTAAGGTAGAGAGCAACTGAGAAAGATCTCCAACATTAACCTATGGTTTTCATAAGCATGTGCACCCTGACCCATACATAAGCTCACATGTGCACACATATAAACAAACACAGAGAGAGACAGAGAGACAGAGAAAAACAGAGACAGAGAGTGTAGGGGGTAATTAACACGGGACATTTTGCTATAATTCCAGACGTTGAGATTCAATTCAAGAAACCTATAATTGTAAGACTCTAGGAAACTGTCCGTGAAAATCATCTAGAAAAGCTTGTACTGTAGATATTTATCTTGTTATACCATTGCTTCTGTTGGAAGAATTGGTGAAGCATCCCTGTGATGACTGTGGATCAGGGGATCTGTCATTACCTATGAGTACATGAGACATGCCATGTCAGGAAGGGCTGAGGCTTCAGTTACAGAACTCAAGTCCCCACCATTGCTCCTGTTTGCACAGTATATTTAATCTACACAATATGCCAGTTATATTACTATTTTAGAGAGATTGTTACAGATAGGGCTCAAGAATGTTTGTGGGCCCCTTTAGGAACAGTGGAATGATAACTTGTAAAACATGAAGAATTATAAAGGAATAGAGTTAGAGTGAGTTGGTATGGGGACCCTTAGTGTATTAGCTAATTTTCTATTGCTGTCATAAAATATCATGACCAGAAGCAACTTTAGAAGGAAGTGCTTATCTAGGTTAACAATTTCAGAGGGATAAGAGCCCATTACGGCAGGCATAGTTTCGGAACAGAAAGCTGAGAGATTGCGTCTTCTGCTACAAGCATGAAGTAGAGAGAGCTAACTGGAAAGAGAAGAATGTTATGAACTTTCACATCTACCCCAGTGATACACCTCCTTCAGCAAGGCCACACCTCCTAAGCCTCCCCAAACTGTGTCACCAACTGGGGACCAAATGTTCAAATACTCAACCCCATGGGGACTGTATCTTACTCAAACCATCACTCTGGGTTTCGATTCAGTCCAACTGTGTTCCTCAATACCAGGATTGCACACATCATCTAACCCTTGTCCACTACGAATACAGCTAGATTTTAACCTGTGTGCAAATCTTTTTCTCTCGTGGACAACAAGCTTGAGAATATTTATAAACTTTATAAATGTTAGTTTCGTTCACAGGAAATTGGCTTGGGGACCACATGGTACAGAAGAACAAAGGCTAAGTTGCAAGTATCAGTACAGATTCCATTCCCAACTCTTCAAGTCCCTGCAATAACAATGGCAACCCCTAGTCATTCATCATCTGCTAGGTGACCAGAAATATGTGGGAGCTTTTCTCTTACCTAACAAGTTTGAATTCCAGGCATTAACTTCCTGGCCAGAATCATATTCTGTGTCTGTAAAATCAGCCATATTTGCATTGCACCATCTATGGCGAGCATCGTTTCTCTCTCCGGTTTCTTTTTGTAGACACTTAGAGTTATGAGTATTCCTCTTAGCACTGTTTTGGTATGATGTGTCTTCATTTTCATTAAATTCTAAAAAGTCTTTAATTTTTTTTCTTTATTTCTTCCTGACCACATTATCATTGAATAGAGCATTGTTCAGTTTCCACATGAATGTGGGCTTTCCATTGTTTTTGTTGTTATTGAAGACCAGCCTTAGTTCATGGTGATCTGATAGGATGCATGAGATTATTTCAATTTTCTTGTATCTGTTGAGGCCTGTTTTGTGACCGATTATATGGTCTATTTTGGAGAAGGTACCATGAGGTGCTGAGAAAAAGGTATATATATTTTAGGATGAAATGTTCTGTAGATATCTGTTAAATCCATTAAGCTCATAACTTCTGTTAGTTTCACTGTATCTCTGTTTAGTTTCTGTTTCCATGATCTGTCCATTGCTGAGAGTGGGGTGTTGAAGTCTCCCACTATTATTGTGTGAGGTGCAATGTGTGCTTTGAGCTTTAGTAAGGTTTCTTTTATGAAAGTGGGTGCTCTTGCATTTGGCACATAGATATTCAGAATTGAGAGTTAAGGTTGGTTGACTTTTCCTTTGATGAGTGTGAAATGTCCTTCCTTATCCTTTTTGATAGCTTTAAGTTGAAAGTCGATTTTATTCAATATTAGAATGGCTACTCCAGCTTATTTCTTAAGTCCATTTGCTTGAAAAATTGTTTTCCAGCCTTTTATTCTAAGGTAGTGTCTGTCTTTTTCACTGAGGTGTGTTTCCCATCTGCAGCAAAATGCTGGGTCCTGTTTATGTATCCAGTCCATTAGTCTATGTCTTTTTATTGGGGAAGTGAGTTTATTGGTGTTAAGAACTATTAAGGAAAGGAGATGGTTGCTTCCTGTTATTTTTGTTATTAGCGGTGGCATTGTTTATGTGTCTATCTTCTTTTAGATTTGTTGGAAGATTACTTTCTTGCTCTTTCTAGGGTATAATTTCCCTACTTGTATTAGAGCTTTCCCTCTATTATCCTTTGTAGTGCTGGGTTTGTGGAAAGATATTGTGTAAATTTGGTTTTGTCATGGAATATCTTGGTTTCTCCATCTATGGTAATTGAGTTTTACTGGGTATAGTAGCCTGGGCTGGCATTTGTGTTCTCTTAGGGTCTGTATGACATCTGCCCAGGATCTTCTCGCTTTTATAGTATCTGGTAAGAAGTCTGGTGTAATTCTGATAGGTCTGCCTTTATATGTTACTTGGCCTTTTTCCCTTACTGCTTTTAATATTCTTTCTTTGTTTTGTGCATTTGGTGTTTTGATTATTATGTAACAGGAGGTATTTCTTTTCGGGTCTAGTCTATTTGGCGTTCTGTAGGCTTCTTGTGTGTTTATGGGCATCTTGTTCTTTAGATTAGGGAAGTTTTCTTCTATAATTTTGTTGAAGATTTATTGGCCCTTTAAGTTGGGAATCTTCATTCTCTTCTATACCTATTATCCTTAGGTTTGGTCTTCTCATTGTGTCCTGGATTTCCTGGATGTTTTGTGTTAAGAACTTTTTGCACTTTGCATTTTCTTTGACAGTGGTGTCAATATTTTCTATGGTATCTTCTGCACCTGAGATTCTCTCTTCTATCTCTTGTATTCTGTTGGTGATGCTTGTGTCTATGACTCCTGATTTCTTTTTTAGGTTTTCTATCTCCAGGGTAGTCTCCTTTTGTGATTTCTTTATTGTTTCTACTTCCATTTTTATGTCCTGAATGGTTTTGTTCAATTCCTTCACCTGTTTGGTTTTGTTTTCTTGTAATTCTTTAAGGAATTTTTGTGTGTCCTCTTTAAGGGCTTCTACCTGTTTACCTGTGTTCTCAATTTCTTTGAGAGTGTTATTTATGTCCTTCTTAAAGTCCTCTATTATCATCATTAGAAGTGATTTTAAATCTGCATGCTGCTTTCCTGATGATATGGGGAATTCAGGACTTTCTAGTGTGGAGAACTAGGTTCTGATGATACCAAGTACCCTGGGTTGATGATGCTTATGTTCTTGTGCTTGCCTTTCGCTATCTGGATCTCCTTAGTGCTACCTGTTCTGTCTCTGACTGGAGCCCATCTTTCCTATTATCTTGGTTGTGTCAGAACTGTTTGTAGTGGATGTTGCTCCTGGGGTTAGAGCTGAAGCCCAAGATCCGCTCAGTGTTCAGGCACACACTGGAAGGAACCAGTGGCCCTGGCCAGGAGTGAATTCCTGGGTCCCAGTGGGTCCCAGTTACTCCCTGTTTGGGGCAGGTGTTGCTCATATCATTTCTACTTGCTTCAGAATTTTCCTTTATAAAATTAAAATTTCAAATCCATAGTAATTATTATTAGTCTTTCTTATCTAAACATGCACAATTTCAACATGTTTTTCTAGTCTTAGTACATTTTAAGCATAAATCAGCCTAATGTAATTCTCAGTCCATATAACTCAGAAATGTGATGTTCTACTAGTGTGTTTCATCTGATTTTTTTTATTCCTATCAATAAATCTTCAACCTAGACCATGGCTTTACTTTCCTTAAATCAGTCACATGGGCATTGCCACTCATTTTCTCGTCCACACTCATCAGCTACTCAGTGTGTCACCCACATTATCATCTGGTGTGGTTAGTTGCAGGCTGATGAAATGGAGTCTATATTTTATGAGTTGTTCAGCTGCTACTGAAGTTCTCCTGTTCACTGAGACTGTCTAAATAACCTTATTGCAACTCCACCTTTGCACAGAGCAGTTCACATTGCAGACATTTAAATACTGCTTTGTGTCATAATCTAAGTCAGTTTGCCATTCTAGCTGTGGATTGTATCCGGGAACTGATTGAGAAAAAGGGGCGGGCGAGGCTATATCTTTTATCTTCATGTCTCCATTGATGAAACTGGAGGTGGAGAGATGTCAAATTGAAGAACACAGTTGCCCCACAACAAACACACACACACACACACAATGCAGTAGCAAATAGGCCAGCCTTTGAAATAATGACAGGTCACTCCACAGGCATTGGTGGACTGAGGACATGATGGAATAAGCATATCAAAGGAATTATCAAAGGATCATTTCTCCCTCCTCCCTGACCATCACTGAACTCAGTGACAGATGGACCAGGGCCAACTGCACTGCATCTGTGCAGAGATGAGAAGAAATACAGAGTACCAAGACCAGTGAGGTTAGTATAGGACAGGCTCAGGGAGAGCAAGGAGATGCTCTCACATGTTTATGCTGTTTGTAGAAACATGAAGAAGTACTAACTGGCTCTTTAAGGCAGATGTTCATTCCATGCAGCCTAGGGAATTAATGAAAACCTAAACTGCCAGGGTTTCCTGGCCCAAAAGTTTTTGGCTGACTTGGTTGTAAGTGCATCATTATTTTTTGCTTTGTGTATCAGCTACTGGGTCCTAACACATCTCAGAAGCTGATATGTCACTAGGGGTCCATTTCTCACAACCCTGGGAGACCTTAAGTGAGCAAATGTCAAGGGCATTTTGAATCAGAAAATTATCTGGCTGAAATGCAAATTCTTAAGGCTGTCTGCCTCCCACAGAACTTCCCTCAATCTGTATCTTCACATTGACCCCATTTCAATCTTTTGAATTTAAAACTAATGCAGCATCACTCTTCGCCGCATGATTGAAGATTGCAAACTCTGAAAAGTAATCGTATGCAAAATGTTAGCAGGGCAAAAGATCAAGGGCGTATGTAAGACAATTTGACACATGCTGAGGCCAAGTCAGAAAGGCCAAGGCAGAAAATAAATTGCAACCAGCAAGGGCATAGAGGAGCAGCAGGGCCAGGCTTTATAAATGCATTAGCAGAAAAAGAACAGTGTAGACTACGCGTAATTGTTATGGTAGGGAGGGAAAGAGAATAAGAAGCAACAGAAGAATAGATATTAAATGTCTCTACCACTATGACATATATATCAAGTACTTGGAGAGCATGGATTGGTTTCTAAGCAAATAAAGAGTAAAACAATGAATTGACAATCCAAAACTGAATTCTGACTGTACTTGAAAGAGGAATGAAAGTCAACCTCATTAGAAAGGTCTTCACCAACAGCCTACTGGGCATTGCTTGGGGGGCAAGGGGGACTCAAGGTCATGGCAAACTAAATCCATGCACAATTTATCATGTTTTCATCAACAGTAGTCCTTTGACATTGCCTGTGACAATGACATTCATTGTCTCAGATCTTCGAGTCTAGAATCTGTGGAGTTCTCCTCACGTATCCTTACATTATTGGTTTTTGTCACCGACGTGAGTTCTCTCCCGACCACTCATTAAGATCCTATCCCTCTCTCTGTGTCTAATACATCTTTCCAATCTCTTGCCTCACAATTTAACTTGAGTGTCCTCCAACGTTACTTCTCAAGATCGATTTATTTACCAGCCATATTTTAATTGTTGCAGTTCTTTCCCAAAACCACAGAGGTTCACAGTTTTCTGTCAACTTTGTCCTTCATGGCACTGCAGCTCTATCGCCATGATGTCCACACTCAGCAGCACATCTTTCTGGCAATCAATACTAGATTCCCAAATGTCCCCATTCCCTCTGTCCATTATCTAAATATCTATTCTTCTAGTCTCCCAGAACATATTCTTAGGTCATCCTCAACTTTATACATATTTATTTTCAATTTAAAAATCACTATTTTCTAACAAAGAGCCATTCTCTTGAATTATTTGTTCTATTTAGTCATGTTATAATATTCTTTCATATAAATTTTTCCTTTGTTTGGCTTTAACTAATGTAGTTTTGTGGCATTTCTCAACAGTGTTGGCCAGTGGGTTCTGCCCCTTTTCCTCCCAACCTCACACAATAGAATGTAGACCTCCAAAGAATTACTCACTGAGAGTGGAGAGAAGAAATCAGAAAAGACAATCTGAGAGAGAAAGCCTACTTGTTTTCAAACTCTCCATCCTAGTAGGAGAGACAGAGTGTTTGTCCCAGTGGGAAGACATAAAAGCACTCTGTCTGGAAAGCCCACCATGTTCTCTGGGGCCTTAGAACTGTAGTACATGGATCTGAATGAGTTTTGCAGCTAGAAGGCTGAAGAACTTGGCAAAGCTCAGTAGATAAGCAATGAGAGGGCAAATGGGGGGTAGGTACCTATCTCCCAAAGAAACCAGCTAGAAAGAGAATTCCATCATTCCGTTCCAGGCTGAGGAAGCCTCAAAGAATAGGAGCATTTCACACCTGTGCACCTAGAAGCAACAGATGGCTCTTTGTACTTAAGCATCACTGAAGACTTTCCCAAGATCCTTTCCTTGCATGTTCCAACACTGACAGCACAGAGCAAGGCTCTAGGATGTAGTGACTGGAACAGGAAAGGCAGAGGAGAGGAGGGTTGGCAGTCTCCAACTGCAGGCTTCCTAATCTAAAGCAGGGCTGGCTTGCAGTGGGGAATGCAGCCTGCTTAAATCTCAACCTAATGTTGGGGTCACTGAAACAAGACCGGGTTTATGACTAAGCATTTAAGAAATGCTACAGGACCTTCAACCTGGGATAGAAAAGCCTAAGCCCAGAGCATGTGATTATGGAGCGCTGGGAGAAAGATGATGCAGCATCACACTAGGCTTAGCCTGCTTTCTTCATCTCTTCATTTGACCATTGTTCTTATGCTCAGACCAATCAATATGGTAACCATATATTCACCTGTAGATTCAAAAACTTCTAATTAAATTCAGTCAGCAAATATCTGTTATTTGTCTCATTGCTGTGAACATACATGCATATATATATATATATATATATATATATATACATGCATATATACACACATATATAGGTATATACATATACCATACAAACATCACACACACACACACACACACACACACACACACACACACATTTATGTCCTGCAAAACAAGTACCCTGTGGGTGACAGGTTTTCTGACAGCTTGGAAAAGAACCTGTCCTCCTTAGACTACAGCTGTTTGTTGCCTCTGCATGCTTTCGTGATTAAATATGCTAAATTATATTCCTAGGCAGGTGTTTTAGATCAGGGATCACCTTCTGCAAGAGTCTCAGATCAGAGCTTTCCTTTCACAAAAGTTGCATTTTCGAGGGTTTGTGTGAGACGCTCTATTCAAGGACCCTTTCCTATTATCCTGATCTATAGACTGAGGTTTCTTAGAATAGTTTCAGATACTTTGCTGTCTGCATGTTCTTTATATGCAACTTTAAGCTTTCTCATGCAACTTTTCTCTTTGTATTTTTTCCTTTTGCTCTCTCGGTGTAGATCTGGATAAGAGCAGTAAGAAGCAGCAGTGCCATAGTGGAAATACTATATTGCCTTGTGATTTTCTCCACCAAAGGATTCGGTCCATTATTCCTGAGTTCAGCATCATTCCAGTCCTCAAAATTGGACAGAAGTTTCTGCTGCAGTCCTTGTTCCCCTCTGAACTTGATGAGCTGGACTTCTGCTGTCTAGCTTCTGTTGATATTCTGACCTTCTAAACCCCATCCCCACCCAAATGGCCGATTAAGCTTTGCTTGCAGCACACTGGGGCTACTCCCATGGTCAAGTCTTCTCAAAGCGATGATCCTACTCTTGGTGGCAGTTTTATGTTTAATTAACTGTCTCCTTGCTGTTATACAATAACTTGAAAACAGACACTTAAGTTAGGAGTTTATTTGGACTCAGAAGAAAGTACAAACCATTGTGGAAAAGGAGTCACAGAGGGAGGAGCTTGAGGCTGCTAGTCACATTCATCTGCAGCAGGGGGATGAATGTTAGTGCTCAGATTGCCTTCGCCTTCTTAGTCTAGAATCAATCACAGCTACTGGAATGGCGTCACCCACAGTTAAAGTGGCTCTTTTCACATCAATTAATCTCATCTAGATAGTCCCTTACAGGCATGCCCAGAGGCTAATCTAGTCTAGATAATCCCTTACACTCACAGGTTTGTCTCCCAGGTGAGTAGGGGTCCTATCAAGTTGACAACCAAAATTAAATGTCACAAGTCCCAAGTACTACTTAGTTTACCTAGAAATACTTCACACACTGATGAAATATAGAAGTACAGTTCCCATAGACACTGCAATGGCTTTGTTCAGTGTCAATTAGGCTGGGTTCACCTACATATTTGCAGAATTGTCATTTTAGATGTTTCTTGTTACATCAAGGGAGGCCTTTTGGGAAGAAGTAGATAGCAGAGAGTCAGGGTCATGTTCTCCTAGCTCAGCAATGTTGTTGCAGATCTGAATTGCCTTGGCATGAAAGAGGAGCTTTCTCCTTCATCTTCATTGATGTTTCAGCAGAATGAAATACCAGGCAAAGTATGTTCTTCAGCTCTTTGATAAAGCATTTTAGTCTATACCATATTCTTGTCTACAAGAGCACAGGCAAAATAGAAAAAGAAATGAAGTAAGGTAGGTTGAGTAAGAAGAGAAGAATAAAAGTGAACAGAAAAACATTTCAGGCCACATTATAGGATTCTCATTTGTGCTTATGGGTTCCAGCCAGACTTGATCTTCCTACCACGTACTCATCTTCTGCTCCTGATAGCTACTGTATAGTATAAGCATTGGAGGGAGTGGGAAAGGATATTGGAAGACAGACAGACAGACAGATTGTAGATGATAGATAGATGATAGAAGATAGATGTGAGAGATGATGATGAAGAAGATACATAGATAGGTAGGTAGATAGATAGATAGATAGATAGATAGATAGATAGATAGATAGGAGAAATGATGATAGAAGATAGATGTGAGAGATGATGAAGAAGATAGATGATAGATAGATAGATAGATAGATAGATAGATAGATAAGAGAAATGATGATAGAAGATAGATGATGAATGGATGGATAGATGGATGGACAGATGGGATCTTGACAGAGATAAATGATAGATAGATTGATAGATAGATAGATAGATAGATAGTAGAGATGGTGATAGAAGATAGATGGATGGATAGATGGATGAATGGATGGATGGACAGATGAGATCATGACAGAAATAAATGATAAATACATAGGTAATAGATAAGTAGGTAGATTATGATGTAATTTCTGCTTAAACCTAACCAATACAAGAGTCATGGAAAGTGTCAACAGGTATCAAGATTAAATCTTAGAGTAGTCCAATGAGCTTCTCAAGGAGATAGTGTTTTGACAGATTGATGAATGAAGCAAAAAAGCAAGCATGGTATATAGAGGGAAATTACTCTAATAAAGAAGCTCCAAAGGCCAGGGTATGAAACAAGAGAGAGCACTGGAAACAGAAAAGCAGATTTGATCAGGCTTGAAAAGGAAACATTCTGAGCAATGGGAAGCAAACTGACCAGCAAGGAGAGAAACAGAAAGTCTTGGCAGAAGCTCTGGGCATGCAGGAGAGTAAAAGCTGCCCATAAGAAACACGTGTTTTCAAGTGAAACTGGCAGGGACTATAGAAGAAATGGATGTGGGTCTGAAGGAAAAGCACAAAAGAATCAGATCATGGGAATCTCCATCCTCAAAGGAATGATCCATCAACTTACAGTTTTCAGAACAGGCACTAACACGCAGGAGTGTGTGGCTCTACTTTAGAGTGCCCGACTGCCCACATGCATGCGCTCTTCCACACACTCTTAGTTCATTTGAGGAGGCAGCATACATCTCTGCTCATTGCGAGCTCCACAGGGCTAGTTCTCATTTGGCTTCCTTTGCTCCAGTCCATTTGCAAGAGTCATTTCTGGAGAGGATTTTACCCTAATGGTTTTTCTCAGGGGAAAGAGAGAGAGAGAGAGAGAGAGAAGAGAGAGAGAGAGAGAGAGAGAGAGAGAGAGAGAGAGAGGGAGAGGAAGAGGGAGAGGGAGAGAAGAGGAAGGAAGAGGAAGAAGAAGAAGAAGAAGAAGAAGAAGAAGAAGAAGAAGAAGAAGAAGAAGAAGAAGAAAGAAGAAGAAGAAGAAGAGGAGACTGAGGGAGGAGAGAGAGAGGGAGGGAAGGAAGGGAGGGGAGAGGAGAGGAGGGAGGGGAAAAAGGAAAAGAAAAGAAATAGACATATACAAATTGTCCTAGACTTCGCTAATTCCTTTCAATCTCACCACACAGTAGAAGTCTTCCTTTTAGAAAATGTGTGGATCTGCTTACATGTGCAGGGTTTTTGTTTATACATTTGTTTTTGAAAAGTTCAAACACAATACCAGGAATCAAAGACAACAAAAAGAAAATCCTTCTATTCCTGTCATAAAAGAATTAGAATTTCTTTCATATAAAGTATATTCATCTATTAAATAGATTTTAAACAACTAAGTTTTAACAGAACCAACCAAAGCCAATTCTATATCTTACATGTGTCGGATATTAATTAATAAAGTTAATTAAAGCAATTTAAAATCTCCCTTTCCTGATTTCATTAGCACTGGCTTTCCAACTAATAAAGAACCCTTCTTTGGAATTATGAATTGATATGGAAATCACAAATTGCAGAGGCATTTATGGAGGAGAATAATTTATTCATTAATTACCAAAATTCACTGACCATAAATTTGTCACAGAAATAAAACTCTGGCACTTATGCCCAGATGCACTCATAAATAACTAAATAATTAAACTCACAGCCGAGGAACAAAAGCTGCTCAATGGGCACAATGGAATCTAAATAAGAGTACCACAGGACAAAAATAGAACATGGAATCGAAATTATGCTAATCCGCCTGTGACCCTGTCAAAGCTCGAGGCTGGCAGTTTCCAGAAACTCCACTTTGTTCCTCAAAACTTAGTTCCTGATCAGTGTCCTTCAATAGTAACGAAGTATTAAAGCTTCCGTAAGCAGAGATGTCCCTGGACAACACTATTGGTGGGGCTGCGATTGTGAGCGCTCATAGCTAGAAGGCCGCAGGATGGAGAACCAACTGAGCATCCAACTCCACTAATGGCCACACTCAAAGCCTGCCTTCAATATAGTCACTGATTTGACTCTGAAGTTTTCTTTAGCTTTAAGCAATATAGTTGATGTTCCAAGTTTTGATTACATTGCTCAAAAATCACCCAAGAATGGAAGATGTACATTTCTCTACACCTGACTCCAAAATTCATGCTTTTGCCATGTCAATTTGGCCTATGGAGAAAAGCTTAAGTCTCTGACTGGCTCTTAGCCTCAACATCCACACAGAAACGAATTCAAACGGATCTGGTAGCTTCCAGCTGATGAACCAGCCTGCTCTCAGGACGGTGGCTTCTTCCTCTTCGACATCACCTCTAGCTCAGCAATTTCTTTCTGTCTTTAGAAAGTCAGTGCATCAAAGTCAGCCGAGAGACCTCTGCTGCGTCAGATGCTTGCTGACAATGAACGATGACACTGACTGTGTTCCTTAATTTTGGATGAAACCATGAAGAAATTGAGTGGAGAACCCCCCATGGATAATGAATTCAGTAGACTTTAAGGAAAGTGGGAACTACTGTAATCACTAACCGTTTCTGCTTCTTCCCACCTCACCAAAATTGTTCAAACTAAAAATAATTAGAACTGAGGCCCTAGAACTTGAACTTCATCTATTTACCCTTCCATGTGTAGCTCAGTGACCTTGGTCATGACCTAGCCCCACAGAGCCCCTATCTCTTCTTTGCAAAGCATCAGGAAGTAATGTGGGAATTTTAATATGGGAATTTACCTTAAGAAGATAAAGCATGTGCCAGTCAGCAACAGTCTGACATTCCCTCTTCTCCTTACAAGCAGTCCCACAAGTAACACTGTGTGGCTGAACCCCAAGGCAGTAAGCTTTCCGATGACGTTTGAACATTCTGTAAACTCTAAGAATCATATAGATATTATAAACTGTGTGCCATGCAGATAGTGAGCTCTTCAGAGAAGTTTCTAGACAAGAAATCAAACTAATGCTATGCATTATCTGCTCTCAATGGGAGTAATCAGAAAACACTGACACCCAGGGCCCGAGACACTAAATGGTCTCCCCTTGGCTTTCCACAAAACACTCAGATCCTCCTAAGGAAGAATCTTCTTGCTTGACCTGAATTGAAAGCCTGCATTTGTATTCCACAGCAATGGCTCAGGTCACAGACGTTTTACAAGGAAACCAAATAAGTGAATCAATAGTACAGAGCTGCTTGCCTGAGGGCCCATCGGCTACCCTGAGCTTCATTATGGTACTTAATATTGTCATAATTCCAGGTGCTCTCCTGTGATTTCCAGGAATAAACAGTATTTTGAATGTACGAAAAAAGTCATTATATATTCATCTAAGCCACTTGGAAAGAATTCTTTACACACCAGTGAATACTGGGTATTGCATGGCCCTGGGGGTGGCTCCACCAGAATCCAAATCATGAATTACAGGTCAAGCTAGCCATGGGAGAGAAAACACAAGAGTTATTTCCTCCTCGCTATTTTGCACATTCCCTCACAGCCTAGGTGCCCTTACTTTTATCCATTAGCAAAATAATAAAGCATATGTAAAAAAATTGCCTGTTTGGAACCTATTATTATTAATTATATAAATTTTTAAAAAGCACAAGTTAACATCAGTTCTACTTCCTTATCACAACTAGACAGTTTTCCTCAGAGGTTGAAATAATACCTTTCAGCCACTGCCTCAGATTTCCCCTTTATATTAACTGCATTCTCTCTACCCCTCTGAGCTATATATAATAAAAGGCACGTTAAAGTCTTTAAATCACAAACAAATGGAAACAAAAGAATTATCCCCAAATCCAAATCCCTGGTTCTAGAACTGTCTGTTCTCTCATGCTCTTCAGTAGTGGACATCATTCTGTTGGATCACACAAGACTGTGGACCCAAGTCAATAAGACGGGCTCTGTCATATGTAGCTGATAGTGGGCACAAACATAAATAAGAAAGGAAAAATTTCAACAAGAGAATATTGAGGTATATTGTTAGGAGAAGTTAATAAATCACTCACTCAACATTCTTGTTTGTATCTTATAAAGTGGGAAACTCCAATACAAAGGACATGAACCCATTAGATATTAGGATAGCATATTATAAAGAGAGGTAGAAGAATCCACGTGTTCAAAATATACCACCTCAAACACTATCAACACCATAATGTCTCTCACACATAGCTATTACTGCTTTTAATTTATACAACTTGTATAACTGCGAATTTATGAAATACCAATATGAAGTGCTATTAAATCCATTGTGATCTTGTAATTATACATTATGCCATAATTGTGTGATAAAAGATTAAATATCATTATGTAAGAGTGACTAGAAAATAACTGAAGTTTTGTGCATTTAAAAAGCCAGAAAATTAGAGCCAGTGAAACGGTCTGTGAGTAAAGGTGCTTGTCTCCAACTGGTTTCCCGAGGTTGGCTCCTGATCTCTGCACTTGTGCCATGAATATATGCTTGTAACACACACACACACACACACACATGCACAATGATTGTTCTTGTTCATAGAATACAGGTAAACCTGCCCTGGCAGTCATTCACAAGTCAGAGGCAGCCTTGGGTGTCAGTCCTTGCTTTCTACTTGTTGGAAATAAGCTCTGTTGTTCACCACTGCATATGCCAGGCATTTATAAGCAACTCTATCTTAACTGCACATGATCACCAGGAGTCCTGTGTCTCTGGGGAGGTGCTAGAGTATATAGGCCAGAGCATGTTAACTGAAGGCTTGGAAAGGACTCATACATACAGCTATGGGGAAGCCTTCCACTATCTTGGGTGAAGAGTTTTCAGTACAGCTGCTTTGGGGTCCCCCATGTTCCTGATAGTAACCCTTCCCCCATGTCAGTGAAGCAATGAACTCACTGCTCCCCCTTAGTGAACTTTGGTGGAATTGTACCTTGTTTTGCTGTTGGTATATTATAAAGAAGACAGAGGGAAGTGTTGAAACTGAACTTACAGAAGCATGTCCTGCTGTCAAGCTTATGTAAGTTCTGGTGATCCAAAATCAGGTCCTCAAACATGCATAGCCAGCACTTTACCCACTAGCCGTCCCCAGCTGTTTGGTCACAGTGACACACCACAGCTTCCACAGTGAGCCTCCTTCCTTCCTTCCTTCCTTCCTTCCTTCCTTCTCTTCCTTCCTTCCTTCCTTCCTTCCCTCCCTTTCCTCCTTCCCTCCCTCCCTCCCTCCTTCCTTCCTTCTTTCTTTTTTTAATTTTTATTTTCTCTTGTAGGAAGGAGGCTGCAATGACAGAGGGATGATAGAAGGAAGAGATGGAAGTGAGTGGGACTGGGGTGCATGCTATGAAATCACAAAGATTAAAATAAAAAGTTTAAAAAAACATACTAATAAGAAGTGTATTTTAATTTTTCAAAGGCCAAATAAGAAAGAACTTCATTTGTGTTCTTTGGAAAAACTTTCAAAAACAGACATAGGAAAATATGAATGGAAAGAATAAACATTAAGTGAATCAAAGGACTGCAGTTTCCCAAGAAGGCTCATCTCATTCATATAGAGGCTGGGTTCCTTGAAGCCAACTGTGTTTTGTAACAGACTTGACTGTATCATACATGATAGCTGTTCTGGCCTTATTATGTTTAGTTAATTATCTGCTTAATTAATTTCTTGTGTGTGTGTGTGTGTGTGTACAAGCATATATGCATGGTACAAGTGCAGAGACAACATACACACAAAAAACAAGAGAGAGAGAGAGAGAGAGAGAGAGAGAGAGAGCGCTATTAAATAATTGACCTTTGTAACTAAGAAAACAACAGTAGATCCCAACCAGGAAATGGAAGAAAGATGTTCCCAAGAAAAATAGAAATTAATTAGGAAATGTTCCCACAAGTGATGGAAGCCTCCAAATAGTTATTCAGATCACTGGGACAGTTATTTAATGCAAGTTCTCATCCCTTGTGACAAAAGATTCATTGATCTTAAGCAGCCAAGGAAGTATCTCTTATAATTTAAAGGAGACTTGCAATGATCATCAGGTTTGCCTGTCACTGACCTGACCTGTTCTGGGATAATCCTGATATTTTCTAGTCACCCTACATTCTAGACTCCCATGATCACGACTGGCCAAAGTGTAGAGAATTAGAGATGGCGGAGTACTCAGACCAAAATGGAAAGCTATATCACATCCCTCTTCCCAAGGCTCAGAGATCATCCTAGAAGAGGGCATTGAATGATTTTAAGAACCAGGGGTGGGCTGGAGAGATGACTCAGCAGTTAAGAGCATTGAGTGTTCTTCCAGAGGTCCTGAGTTCAATTCCCAGTAACCACATGTGTGGCTACAACCTTTGTAATAGAATCTAAGGCCCTCTTCTGGTGTGTCTGAAGACTGCAACACTGTACTCACAAATATAAATCTTAAAAAAAAAAGAACCACGGGATAAATGATAACTACAGTGAATCAATGTTATCCAGACACAAGACAGATAGACATATGAGATCCCAGTGATTGTGACGGTCCCACAAACAACATGCACAGGGTCAAGCCAACAAAAATCCCAGCATGAATGGGAAAGGGACCCATGGAGCTCTTCTCCTCTATAGCTCTGAGGAGCTATTGGCAGTTGGTTTTGCTAGGGGAAGAAGAGTCAGTTTCCTTCAAGGAGGTAGCCCCTGAGAGTCTGCCCATGCTTGGTGTACGGTCCTACACCTGTGCACACACAGGCAACACTTAGTGAACTCAATGAGCTTAATACCAATGAGTGTATGAAGTAGAGAGGCCAAGGGGATGCTGGGAATAGGGGAGGAACTGAAAGGGAGAGAAATGTGGATTTCTATGCATGCATACATTTCTCAAAAATAAAAATATAGATGTAACTGTTAAGTGGTAAGAGACAAAGATGTTCAGATAAAAAGATGATTTTAGGAAACACCTGATACAAGAGGTCTAAAGAAGGCTCATGCAAAACCCAGCTGAGATTGGGAAAGGAAATATGGCGGGAAAGGGGAAGGCAGGTCATGGTGAGCGTTACAGCATTTGCAGCAACAGCGGGACAGGAGGTACTCAACAGAGTAGTACGTGACCTGGGGACAGACAACACGACATTTGAGCAGGTCTAGTTATAGTCAGAGCAAGTGAATCCAATAACATTCCTCAAATAATTTCATGGTTTAATTTTAATATTTAATATAATCAAGGCTTCTAAGCTTTATGGAATTGGAGTCACTCATGCAAAGAGCGAAATATTTCCATGACATCACCTCCCTTCTGAGACAACAGTGCTGGAGAGACACTGTCTGCAGTGAGGGTGGGAAAGCTCCATGGTGGCTACGGAACTGGTAAGGAAGGGTGCGAACCCTGGTTAAATGTAATCATTTAATGCATGTTCCAGCCCCAGCTCTGCCAGTTGCCAGCTGGGTGACTTTGGCTTACCCTCAGTTTCAGGATCTCTCTAGGTAATTTTGGACCACACCCAGGGTGCAGAGTTTGATGTAGTTATTATTAAAGGTAACATGTGTTGTACCATGCCTTTGAACATGGTAAGCACTCAAGAATGCTAAACGTTGTTGTCATATGTACGTAATATAGGCAATGCTCAAACATGAAAGCTGTCCTAGAACAGTGTATTCAAGGATCCTATCAGAATTATTTGTTTCGATTTTTACAATTTATAATTTTTCACTATTTCTGGTGTGTAAGAGGCACTCACACACTTCAGGGATTGTATTTGCCTGCCCCCTAGTGTTAAGATGAGCTCACTTCAGCGTAAGGTTGGGCAGAGCTCCTAACCGGCGGCTCATTTGCTGATTAGAAAGGAAAACCTGGAAGACAAAATGAAGGTTGTAGTGTCTAAAGAGTGGGGTTGGAACCTCAGTCTCAGAGTTCTTCCCTTCCTCGTGTTTTTCCTCAAACCAGCACAAGGATAGGTGGAGAAGTAAATTTAAATATAACGTTTACTGGATAGGAAGTTAGTCTTCTTCACCTCTCTTCAACAGTAAGGTCATTCTCCCTTTGCCATGGAGGGCTGTAGTCAGAGCCTCTCAGCACTTGGCAAAGCCAGCCCAATACTGATATTGAGATACAAAAGTAAGCCTGTGGTCAGAGAGGGCTGTACTCTGCCGCAAAGAACCAAATCAACACTTACTGAGGGTCTTGGAGACATGGCTCTTCAAAGACCCAACTCTGAATCCCACAGCTGCCTGTCACTCCAGCTCCAGGGAATCGTCAGATTCCAGGGCCACACATGCACAATATACACTTAGCACAGACACAGACACAGACACAGATACAAGACACACACAACAGAACAGACACAGACACAGACACAGACACACACACAACACGAGACCAGACGCAGACACACACACACACACACACAGACACAACATGACACAGACACAGACACAGAACGACACAGACACAGACGACCAAACATGACCAACACACAGAACAGATAGAGACACCGAATACAGACCGACATGGGTCCAAAAACATCACACAGACACACCATCGAAACCACACAGACACAGAAATATAGAAAACACAGACAATAATAAGCAATAAATATTTTTAGAAAGAAAGGAAAGAAGGAATCCTAAATCAGATGTTACCAAACACACACACACACACACACACACACACACACACATCACTGGGAACCCAATAAGGTGCCTTACTTGGTTTGTCTTTAAACTTCAGATATTAGATTTTCCATCTGTAAACACCTAATTAGAAAATATGTTATTTGTAAAATAATGGCAATATATAAAACTACATTTAAGTTCTTAATGGAAAATTATAAGAAACATCAGATATTGTATACTGCTATATTTTGGGTGTTGAATGTTAGCCCAAAGGCTCCTGTGCTGTAGCCCTGGTACTCAGCGTAGTACTAGGGCAGAGCCTAGGGGAGGGTTTACATCACTTGAGGTATGTCTATGAAAGAGGCTGTAGGACGTGGGTAGAGGAAGCCAGGGGAGTGGGATACAGCAGGAAGAGAGATGCTGGTTGCAGGTGCATAGGCTCAGACGTACAGAACAAGCTGTCGTGAACTGCCACACAAGGTGGTGGTCACAGTCAACAGTGCTGCTTCTTTTTAGAAAAATGTTAATGCTTTAACCAGAAAATAGTAAGTCTGGGGGATGATGTAGCTTTTAATTAGTCTGATTTAACCATTCTGTTGCACATGGACAGCTAAGGATGACACTCCAATCGTATAACATGTATACAAATTATAATCTCAAAAAATAAAATCATATATGCATACAAAATTACGTGTGTGTGCGTGTGTGTGTGTGTGTGTGTGTGTGTGTGGTGGTTTGAAAATAGTTTGAAAAACTAAAGCAATTGGACAAATTCAATAATCAAATGCCATTCGCTGAACAATCAAAACTTTAGTCACTGCTCCAAACCACTACATGAGCTGTATTATAATGACCATTTTACAGAGGGGAGAAACTGAGGTACAAGGAGATAAGATTTGTTAGGCTGCTTTTCATGATACAACAGATCGTGTAAACAATTATAGAAATAAAACTAGACAGCTCTAATGTTGCTGCTGGGGATGTAGATGGTAGAAAATGGATCAAAAGCTATATAGGATGGAACCTTCTATTAATATTGTCTAAACGTCTGAGAGATCCCTCAATACAGAACAGGCAGTAAGCGGTGATGTCTCTAAAATAGCTTACTGGCAGGAAAAAGTTCTTCTGTGTTCTGCATACTTTATAAACGGGGTTTATATGGTTTTTTTTTTTTTAAGATTTTGCTGGTGGGAGGCAGGGGGAGCTGAGAAATAACTCAGTTGGTAAAGACTTTTCCTTTGTTGTTTGACCCCCAGAAGCCACAGAAACAAAGCTAAGATCAGTGTCTACCCCAATAACCCAAGTGCTAGGGCAGCAAAGGTAGGCGTAGTGTGTACCCCTAACACTCAGAGCTAGAAAGGCAGAGATAGGATAATCAGGGCTCGCTGACCAGCTGGTCTAGCCAAAAGGTAAGTTCTGGAATTCTACCACAGATCCTGTCTCAAAAAGTAAAATTGAGAGTGACTGAGGAAGACACTTGACACGGGCCTCTGGCTTCTGTGCATGTGCTTGCCACCACACAAACCATGGAGATCAAAGGTCAGAGCAAGTGTCTCCTCAAAGACTATTAATGTCTGAGCTTCATGTGCACTTCACTCTGCAGTTTCAGTAAAATCAGCATCCCTGAGCAGTTGTGTTCACAGCATGGCCCCATGGTCGACACTGGCGAGCGAGGCACAACTTTGAGATGGGAAATTTATCTGCAATGCCTGTTGTGTATATTAGACTAGTATATTAGTATATTGGTATACTCGATTATACTAGTGTAAAAAAAAATCCATACACTTCAGCTTCTTTTTTTCCAATGGCTTCAGAGTTGGGCAGGAATAGCTTTTCGTCACAGCATGGGTGAATTACTGTGAGTTTCATGAGGCTTTAGGGTCATATCCCTTTTTTTCAAACAGCAATAAGGACATGGTCATAAGATTTCGTAACTTGCATCAGACTAGAGAGATAGCTCAGGAATTAAGAGCACTTGCTACTCTTGCCAAGGACCAAGGTTTGATTCCCAGCACCCACATGGAGACTGACAACCTTCAGTAACTCCAGTCTCAGGGACTCTGATACCCTCTTCTGACCTTTTAGGGTATTCCATGCACAAAATGAACAAACACATCATTCAGGCAAAACACCCATGCATGCAAACTTTTTTTCCCAAGATTTCATAAGCTGGCAGGTTACGTCAGTTGTTAGAGTGTGGTGCTAATAACGCCAAGGTTATGGGTTCGATCCCCTTATCGTGGGCAACATCCCAAATGTATTGCAGAGACTTGATGCACTAGTGTGGGGGGATAGCCTGGAGCCCCACTCTCTCAGAGGATGGGGAGGGGGGACTTGGAAGGGGCAGCAATCTAGACATAAAATGAATAAATTAATTAATGGAGAAAATAATAAAAAATTAATAAAAAGTAAAATAAAAGAAAAAGAGTATGTAATTTTAAAAAGAAAAGTATTGTAATCATAGTCAACTAGGCCTTTCCTAACAGGGTGACTATGGGCATTTGGGGGACCTGGCCAAGCTTAGATTTATTTAAAGATTTTTCTCTGTGAAATGCCAGACAGCTTTGTAATGAGTTTTACATAGCGTCCACTTTCTTTGTAGAGGATCGGCTTCCAGGAAATGCCTCTCCTCCTCCAAGCTGCTCTACCCACAATATCGTCTTGAAAAAAGACAAGGGCACAGCCAAATGAAAAGAAAACGTGGTACCCAGCTTTAGAAAAGCTTATCTATAGGAGAAAACAAAAGTTAACATGAAAAACACCAAAAGCAAGACAATGAGGAAATTCTTACAGTGTCTTCATGAAGCAAAAGAAATTTTAGGGATGCCTTTCTGATATTGCAATTTTTAGACATTTACAGGGCATATAACCCAAATGCGTGCAGCTGAAAGAAACATAGCAACCATCAGTGTTTTGTTCAGCCATGCTGAAAGGGAAAACTAAATTACGTGTGTCTCTCGAAATGCATGGTATCACCAGAGCTGTAGAAAGAAATGACTGAAGGCTTTGAAGCCAAAGAACAGGGACAACTGTCCCGTAGATGTATCAGACTGTCCTCAGTGCTCTAACACCAGAACAATTCAAGCACATTTTTAAATGTGTCATTTCTTGGGGTTTTATTTTAAGACATCCTATTTTCTTATCGAAGTCTACATTCTCTTTTGAATGAATTTCCACAAGTATCAGCGTCTGTAGTCCGCCTCTGCTTGTCTCTGTGTTTTCTTACCCACAGTCTTCAAAGCAATTGTCCCTCCCCCAGTAGCCAGAGAAATGTACAGTCTCCACTCCTGTGTCATGCAGATTCTGCCTAGAAATCACTGGACTCAGGACTCCAAACACAATACCTATAGAGCCTAGAAGCTCACTCAATCCCCTCCACCTCGCCCACTGTACTCGGCAGCACTAACCTTAGTATGGCTCTCCCTCGCCATAATCTGTGCTCCATGAGGACATATCTGTCTGTCTGCCTTATGGAGAGCAAGGCTTCCACATAGTGAGTCTTCAATATTCAGAGGTTAAAAGATAAGGTAATTCTTCCAGAACTGAGGCTTTGCTTTGCCTGGTTTCACTACCAATGGTCAGCAAACAATCCCCACATTTTAAATTGTTCCAAGGGGCATGATAGAGTCTCCGATGGCCCTGCTGCATCTATCCAGTCTATGATTTGTGCCTTTCATCTACAGGACACGTGGTGCACATTCACACCACATGGAGTAAGTCATCATGGTAGTCAGGTCAGCTGTCTTGAGTTGCATAATGCCCATGGACAGAATAAAGGGCTCACTGTTATTTCAGACTTCGACTTAGAAATCCAAAGACCATTGTGTACTGTTCACATAGGTAAACACACACCTATATGAAAGGTATACAGAGATATTTATTTAGATTGTCATTTATGCCCAAACAAATGAGAGGGTTACCAATCTGCCTAAGAGGGAACTCAGCCCTCAGAATCCAAGACAAAGAGAGAACCCAGCAATTACACTCCTGTGTTTAATGCTTTGCCTACTGGGTTGACTGTTTTGTTTGGGGAGTTATGGTTTTTTTGTTTTTTCATTTTGATCATAGGTAATTTCAGTAATTTACACATCTCAAATATGCACTAGTTTTTTGGGGTTTTGTTTATTTGCTTGGTTGGTTGGGTTTTTTGGAGGATGGGGGGGAGTGGATTCTAAAAAGATTGAAAAACATGGACATTGTTTCTCTGTCTTAGAATATTGACTTTCCCACAAAGAAAATCAGAAATGACTGCAACCACATCCCGCCTGCAAAGGCTGTAGTCTCATAGCTTGGAGGGCACTGCGATTCCTGAAACAGAGCCACCTCCATGAAAGAGGGCAGCTCAGGACTACAGTGGCCCAGCCCTGCTTCCTAAGCCAGAGCCCTGGTCTCCCGGCACACCCTAAAGCTCAGAGCTCACAGCTAGAGGAGGATGTTGCTGCCCTCCAGATATTGTTCTTTATGTGTCATGTTAATCTTTTGCCCCGTGTCCTGTAGGACTCGGAGCTCAGTGCCGGGACTTCTAATAGGATGAAATTAGCTGTGCAACATCACACTTCAAAGTTACTGGCCCTTGAAAGAAGGCGAAGGAGGGAAGAGCAGCTGGTCTCCTTCCTGTGTCCACACTGCCACCTAGTGTTCGAAATGCAGAAAGGACCGCAAACTGAAAACTCCCAAAGAAAGGGCTTAGAAATGCTGCCGCAAAAGTGCTTTTTATTACGGACTTTCGAAAATTCTACCCATCCTCTCTTGTCTCAACAGCTCAATATTTTACAAAATAGGTTTTTTTTCTTTCAAAACTTCGATCACCGTTCAGCAAAGACTCAATGCATATTGTCTCTGAGATAGACTTTTTTCAACATTGAATTCACTATCCTAAGAGCGTCTCAGGATGGAGACTGTAATGCTCATTTCACTTGCATCTAAAATTTAAGAAAAAGTGAGACACGTGGAAGGAAGCTACATCAGAGGAAACCTCTAAACCTCATCTGAGACAACTCAAGACCCTAATCTTACCTCCCAGCCTTCCTGACATCACTCTGTGATTTGCCATGCAAATACGTTCATGGGACACTCAAGGACTTGCAGAGTTCCTCATGGGGGGAAAACAGGAAAACTGGCAAGTTTATTTTATCTGTTTGCCAGGAGCTTTGCACACAGAGTCTAGTGAGTGTATCAGAGCTGGAGTCTGGGACCAAGTATTAGCATAACTAAGCATGAGTGAGACCACACCAGCTAACAGTCCAATTCCCCAACAGATGTGAATGTCTGACAATGTATTCCCTAAGGAGAGCCACCAAAGGGCCTTACATTAAAAAGATCCCAGGCATTTAGCTGTGTGCCTGTAATTCCAGCACTATTGTGGCTTAGGAAACAGAAGCTGAGTTCCAGGCAATAGGAACAACAATGGGAGATACATATGGATATGGATATGGATATGGATATGGGTATGGGTATGGGTATGGGTATGGTATGGGTATGGTATGGGTATGGGTATGGGTATGGGATGTATGGGTATGGATATGGATATATATGATGGGAAGTCCACAATATGGGCTGAAAAGCTGTAAGGTACCCGAGATACATCCCCAGTTCATTTTACTTTCTGTGTTTGTTTGACCAGAAGCACTTGTACCTCCCCATTTTTAATAATGCATTTCACTTGGGTTTTTTTTTTTAATGCACATAGCTTCCAATGTGTACATTTAACATACTGATTCCCACACACATATTTACATATCACTAAAATATGCTAAAGATGAAAGATAAGAAAATTAAAAAGCAAATTTTCAAAGTCTTTGTGTGTTCGTGTATGTGTGTGTGTGCACGTGTGTCCATGTGTGTGTAGGTGCATGTGCATATGTGCACGTGTATGCATGTGTATGCAGGTGTGTGCACACATGCACATGTTTGACCAGTAGCAGGTATAAGTGTGACACTGCACACTTGTAGAGCTTGCACACTTGCAGGTCCACGCCTTCCACCTTGTTTGAAACAGGGTCTCCTGCTGTTGGCAAGGCCTATACCTGTGACACAGCTCGCAAGCTTCCTGGGTTTCTCCAGTCTCTGCCTCTCCTCTTATCTAGCCATAGGAGGGCTAAGATTGTAGGCCTAGAGGTTCGAGCACAGGCAACTCTTTCCCGGGATCCAAACTCAGACCCTGGGTATTGGTATTTTGGGTCCTATTAGATGTGTATCCTTTAAAAATATTCTCAAAATATTAGTTGCAGATGAGACTTGTTACCTGTGAAACATTTAGTTTCCTCCAAAAGACCTCCTAACAATAAAAACTATTTAAACAGAGAGTTTCAAAAATGGCCAATGATATGTTTTTCAAATGGGAGTTATTTTTCACACATTTTAAAATTGGTCTCTTTACAAAGAAAGGATAAAGCTTCCTTACTTTTAAGTTGATGCTAGAAAACAAAGAGCAAGTCACTCATCAGGGAGCTGGATCGATGGATTTGAAATGCTTTTTGCAGAAGAAAACAACACAGCAACCTCAGATATTACCAAAGGAAATCATGAAAACAGACATCAAACATACACTAAGGAAAAGCGTAGCCACTTCCTATCTGTTTACACGGTGCTATTACACCCTAGTAGGACTGGCTTTCATAAAACTAACCACCTTTGGGGATTTCTGGCTTAAATTTCATTAATGATAAAAATCTGCAATAAATGAAATAAAGCTAGTACCAGGGTAACTTTATTCTGAGAACATCTTATTTCAAATATAACGATTCAGTCAATGGATGGGATTGCATGGTTTTACTGCCAATTGTTTTTAATAGGGAAGTAATGCACTATTGTGTATCTGGCCTTCTAGACTGCTTTCCTTTTGATTGGCTCATAGGGAAGTAATTTTTTGGTTCCTCCCCGGGTCATAATTTGACAAACTCCAAAAGGGATGGAGACATCTGCACTGTAAAGCCAACCTCCCACTCTGAATTATTAGTTTCTGTTTGCTTCTTCAGAAACATTTTCTGTGATTCTTCCAGTAATATTCGCTGACAAAGGACTCACCATGTTCTTTTCACTATATAAAGGCAGCATTATATCTTCTCAGGAGGACCAAGGATGCTTGTCACTCACTACTACACACACTCATCCGAAAACACTGCTGCAGACCTGCATATATGTGTGTGTGTGTGTGTGTGTGTGTTATATATATATATATATATTATATATATATGCTATATATGCATATATGTATATATATTATATCCCCATCGTGAAGTGATTATATCATTGACTTTGACCAGCACTGTAAAAATGAATTCTTCTTCATCTTCTTCATGTGCTTCACTGTTTTGCTGGCAGGGCGATACAACAAGCAGATTGCAAGTCATGGCGATGTGCTCAAAGCTAAAGACCAACTGCAGCATCACTGCCCACTGCAATTTGTTTCCAGTCAGGTCCTGAGATGTCTCATGTAGTGCATGGGTGACAAATGGGACAGTCAAAACAGGCATTATGTCAGCCATGCCTCTATGAGATATTGGGAAACCTTAAATTTTCATTTTGAACATTAAAATACATATAAATCAATGTTTTAATATTTAAACAAGTGCTGCCACACTCTGCCTAAAATCAGATCACCTCATAGCTCATTTTGTATTCTACTAACAGAGCAGATGACTTACATTCCAGCAAAACGGGCATCACCGGAGTCATGGAAAGTATGGCTGTCAGCTGGCAAGCCCACTGAGATCACAGGTGCCATTTTATTATTATCTTTTGGATATGAGTATGTACTTATAAATATGACTTCATAAACACTAGTATTTATAGTTGGAACCATGTTAATTCCCCTCAAAGAACAGAGCCATGAAGGAAATACATAAGTTCATGATTCTAGCTGGCAAATATCAAAATAGTTATAGTATGCTGAGCAATATCCCCCCAAAATGTCTCCTCCTAAGCTGTAAAATCTGTAAATAAGTTACCTCATACAGTCAAGGAACTTTGTAACATGTCTAAGGACCTAGGCTGAGAGATGGGCCCCAGTTTATAAAATAGGAATGTTGACACGAGAGTTTTAAGTTAGGACCAAGGGTGGAAGCCGAAACTGACAAGGGCTAGGCTGGGTGACACACACTCTCCATCCGTGCTTCTAGTGAACGATGATGCTTCTTGCATCAAAGCAGAACTCAGTGGGACAAAGACAGGGCCTACATGGCTCACTGCGTGACCGTACGCACATGCCCAGTGCTCAGTGGCTACCCACTAAAAAGAGAAGAAATCCTTACCTGAGTGACTTATATCTGAAAAACTTGCAGACAATAGACTATATTTGAAAGCCTCTCCCTCAGAGAAAATGGGGATTGAAATAGATACCAAATTCAACCATATGGGGGAAAGAAGTTAAATGTTCACAGCTGTACTTAACAGTGTGGAAACACCACATGCACTGTCCTGGCATTTAGAGAGTGCTCAACACGCCCTGATATGAATTCTGTTGAGGCCACTTTCATCTATATTCCTGAGACAAGGACTCAAGCATTGTGGGCATTCTAAACCCTGCCACTAACCAAAATCCCAGGCAGCCTCAGACAGGGCGTTTCACGGCTAAGACATCCCAAATTGGATTAGAAGTAAGAAGAGCTTTACATGACTCAAGGACTTGAACTCAAAATCCCTCAGGCCAACCCCAGTGAACTGTTCCTGAGTGCAGTACAGTCAGCTGACGAGGCGACCGTGCTCCTAACAAACAGAACGGTAAGTCTGTTTATAATGGAAACAAGTGGATCATCCGTGTCTCACAGGCAAACCTGTAACACAGCCATCTTTTGCAGCTAATAAAGAACATCACCATTTTAAGAAATTCAATAGCATGTAAAAATATATCAATGTATGATCTTAATGGGCTCTACTGTGGCATTTTCAGTAAACTGTATTTCCAACTCTAATCTACTTGGGATAATCCTCTGCAGAAATAAGTTGTGAAAAATAAATGTAACTGTCCATAAAGTACTTTAAGGATCTTTATAATGTAAGGAGCAAAGAACCTTATCAAGTTACAAAGCAGAGTAAGACTTACCGAGTCACCTAAATGCGGCAGCTAACACCAAACCTTATGAGCTTAGAATTTAACTATAAGAAAAGGATGCTCAATCCATGTGTTGCTGTCCTGAAGTTTATATAAGAAATCTGAAGATTAAATTGTCTTTCACAGATTTTAGGGCAGGCATTTGCAAAGTACCCAGGTTTCTCCTCACCATTGTCCTAAGCCAGTCTTTTCTAGTTGCTAGAACACATGCCATTTATGACTAAGGAACATGTCCACACATGACCTTTACCCTGTCTCCTTTCTCTATGTATTGGTTCTTAAGAAACTTCCTGAGATCAAGATAAGGTCTGAGAATTCCTAAATGCTAACTATAATAAACACTGTGGTTGATACCCCAACATTAATTCCATCATAACCTCCTAGATTAACAAGAACATGGCTAGAGGCTGTTCTGACAAGCTGAGGGTGGGAATCCTGATGCACATGAATGTAAGATCACCCTTGGCTCAACATAAGCAAATAACTCAAGCTCTATCCCTAACTGTGGGATTTTGATGAAGTCTTCTGGGGAGTCCTCCTACACAGTGGAGGAAAAATAGAAAATCAGTCTCTCTTTCAGTAGGCAAGGAAGTACAAAGCTTGCCAGCATCCATGGTATCAATTAATTAGTCTTAGGATGAGCCAATGCTGGGCATAGTCACATAGGCTGAGATGAGCAAGAAGTTCTTCGAACATTATTGAACTGTGAGATAAATCGAACTTCTTGATGACCTGTTGAGTAAGAAGTCAGTTTCTTCATATTCATGCCGACTTGAGCATATAAATACCACACGGAGAATGAAAAGCATTTTCTCCTGCTTCAGCTCAGTCCCTTATTTGCAGCTTGTCTCCTCTCTGGTTTCTAAACTACTGTCTTCAGCTCTCTGGGTCCCAGCATGCTGGTAGGCTGAGTCCTCTCACCCACCTACCTAACCTGTCCCACCATGACATTTCTTTTATTCATTGCTTATTGTCAACCTGCTATGGCATTAATCTTGGTTTGTTTGTGATGAGGTTTCTCTTTGTAGCCCTACCTGTCCTGGAACTCACTCTGTAGACTAAGCTGGCTTTGAACTCAAGAGATCTGCCTGCCTCTGCCTCTTGAGTGCTTGGATTAAAGGTGTGCGCCACCACTGCTTGGCTATGTCACTATTCTGAATACTGGTGATATAACACAAACGAGACAATCCATGCCCCCATAAAACTTGTATTGCTCTGAGGTGCAAAAAGAATTAATAAGAAAAAATACACAAAATAAATACGGGCTGAAATGTAACCTAAAGTCATAAAGCTGCCTGAGAGAATGACTCCAGCTGGTCACCAAAATCCTCCTAGATGACATGTGACAAAAAACCTAAACTGAGGCTAAGCCAGTTGTCCGTCTCCAGAAAGTACTTCTGGAACTCATTCAGTCCCATGACATTTTCCATCTGGTATTTGTGGGCCCATCAATGTATTTTAAGTGAGCATATGATCACTGTACAGACTTATAGGAGTCAGGTGACAACTCAATACATATCTACTATGCACAATGAACAAGTCTCTGTGATATTTTTATCTCCTTGAAACATCTTCTTTGTGTCAGGACCCTACAGACTCCTCTTTTTCTGTTCTCTGTGAAATGTGTACTAAAGTGTTTTAAACAATAGCATCCCACTATGCTCCAGCAGGAGAATACTGGAAATTGCTCCTTTTCGTACCATGTCAAACAGTCTCCGCTTCCTGAATAGACTGTCACACAGAGCAGACTGGATGACATGCGCATTCTTTGGCAGAACAGGCGAGACTATGTAAGGTTTGGTGAGAATACAAAAGAGAGAAGTCCATGGGATGTGGACTCAATGCAGAAATATATTTATTTTTCAGTAATGTTTGACCTGTTAGAATCATACCTGCTCTGAACAAAATCAAGAAACAACTCTGCCACAAAGACATCTTTACTTCTTTAGTGACCAGAGCTCTCAAGATTTCACATACTGTGTTCCTTTCCCAGCCTAGGTCTCCTTGACCACGGACTGAAATGAGTGTGTACATGTGCTTCAGAACTCACATGTTTTTAAAAAAAAATCATCTGAAAGTTGCTTTCTTGTCTCTATACATATGTTTGTGCACAAATTAGTTTTTTTTTTTTCCACCAACTTTGAAGCAAGCTTTATTAAATACTGGCCAGGGTGATGGGCACTGACCAAGTCTATGCCCTGGATTCTCAGAGAATGCTGTGAATTACATTAGGTACTTAGAAAGGCAAACCTTATAAGCCTACGTACTTCCTGCTTTTGTCCAGCTGGGGACAAGCATACATCCTTGACACACCTCTTTCCTCCCACCCATGTGTGATCAAGCATGTCCTGTGTGGTTAGAGTAACCAACCTCGGTCATAGAAAACACGTGGCTTGTTGTCTTACTTCAGCAGCCTTCAGCATTCCAGGACATTGGTAAGTGTCCTGAGCAAGTGAAGCACAGACTATAGGTATGTTTGTTTTATCCATCTCTTTTTTTTTTTTTAATTTATTTATTTATTTATTTTTGCTTATTCACTTTATAACCCGTCCCAGTCACCCCCTCCCACAATCCTTCCCCATCTCTTGTTTTCTGAGTACCCCCTCCTCCTGTATCCCCCACCCTGCCACTTTAAGTCTCTGAGAGGCTAGGTGCTTCCTCTCCCATTGAGGCCAGATGAGGCACCCAGCTAGGTATGCACTCACTGATAAACGGATATTAGCCCCAAAACACACAATACCCAAGATGCAACGCATAAACCTCATGAAACTCAAGAAGAAGGAGGAAGACCAAAGTGAGGGTGTTTTTTGTCCTTTTTAGAACGAGTATCAAAAGATTCAACCAGAGCTCCCAGGATCTAAACCTCCAGCCTGAGAACAGACAGGGGCAAGCTGTCCTCTGAGAGGCTCTAACCAGCAGCTGACTCAGACAGATACAGACATCCAGAGCCAAACAGTGGATGGAGCTTGAGGACTCTTATAGAAGAACAGGGGGAAGGATTGTGGGCCCTAAGGAGATAGGAAATGCACAGGAAGATCAACAGAGTAAACGAACCTGAACCCTTGGAGCTCTCAGAGACTGAATCACCAACCGTGGAGCATACCTAGTCTACACAGATCTACCTCCATGGGCTGGACCTAGGCCTCCCTGCACATATGTTGTAAATGTGCAGCTTGGTTTTCATGCAGGTCTCAAACATCTGGAGTGGGGGCTATCCCAAAACATGCAGCCTGTATATGGAGTATGGTCTTCTAGCTGGGTGCCTCATCTGGCCACAAATTAGTTTTTAATGCCATATTCATTGGCATGAATTTGGATTTGTGTGAGCTTGCCTTTTTAATCCCTTTTCCAGATTGCCAGGAAGGATATAAAAGTGCTATTAAAAAAAAAAAAAAGTCCCAACAATAACACCCTATCAGCCATGTCTCTCAACTCTAACCACCAAAGGTAGTTATTATGCTGTTACTCACCAAAATTCAGACAGTTCCACTTTTGGTATTGGAGATTTCTAATACTTCTCTGATATTGAGGAATATTTCAAGCAAAATACTAAGATTAAATTCTTAAACAGAACAGATTTAGTTTCCATGCTACTTTCCTTCCTTAATTTAGTATCAAAGAAGACTCACACTTTAACATATGTATGGAGTGAAAGCTGCTTTTACTATTCACTATGTTCACACTCACTTCCGATTCAAAACACCTTCTAAGGAAGATTGGACAAAAAACCTATCCTGTCTAACTCCTCTTCCATACTTCTACCATTGCAGGGAGGCACAGTAAGTACTAGTTTCTGGAGAACAGATTCAATGTTAGAAAATGACACACATGCCCTGGATGATTCTCCGTGATTCTGCAACTTCATCTTTTGAGTTGCTTGGCCACAGATTATCTTCTCTGCTTTGCAAGCTTAGCCCACAAGGAGAGGAAAGAAATCCTATTTCTGCAAGTCAATGATGTAGCTGGGAAATTGTCCAGCTGTAATTTACACACACACACACACACACACAAAGATAGGAAGAAATAGGAGGGAGAGAGGGAGAGAGAAAGAGAAAGAGAGAGAGGAAGAGAGAGACAGATTATATGGGTGAAAGGGTACCATCATGTACTTATGAACTGTCGATAGGGATGTAAATTAGTCAGCCACTATGGAAACCATCATAGAGGTTCCTCATATAACTGAAAATAGAACGACCATAGGACTCAACTACACTGCTCCTGAGTTTATACCAAAAGACACTTGAAGGAGATATTTCTATATTGTAACTCTGTTCGTAATAATCAAATTATGGAATCAGCCTAGGTGTCCACAAACATATGAATGGGCAAAGAAAATGTGGCATACATACACAGTGGTGTTTTGTTTGCCATAAAGAAAAATAAACTACTATTTTAAGAAACTGAACACAGGGGTCAGTTGGTAACTCGGATAGTAAAGATGCCTGCTGTCAAACCAGATGATCTGAGTTTGATTTCTGTAATCTAGATGGTGGAAGAGGAGAACCAGCTCTGTATTCTCTCTCTCTCTCTCTCTCTCTCTCTCTCTCTCTCTCTCTCCTCCCTCTCTCTTTCCCTTCTGCCCCATATACACAGTGCCACTACACTCACTTACACACACACACAATGTAAAAGAGAATAGCTCAAATAACTGCAAATGGAAACCGTCCCTAAAGTAAAATAACTCAAGACAAATACCACATTTTTTTCTTATTTGTAGATGCTACATTTCAAATACAATGATTTTTACATATGACATGAAAGTAGAGGTTCTATCGTCTGGGGAAAGGAGGGGACACTGAAGGGTGAACACAATCAAAGATGCTCCCGAATAAAAGTAACTTCATAGCAGCTTTATTTATAATAGCCAGAAACTGGAAAGAACCCAGATGCCCTTCAACAGAGGAATGGATACAAAAAATGTGGTACATTTACACAATGGAATATTACTCAGCTATTAAAAACAATGAATTTGATAAATTCTTATGTAAATAGATGGAACTAGAAAATATCATCCTGAGTGAAGTAACCCAATCACAAAAGAACATACATGGTATTCACTCACTGATTATTGGATTTTAGCCCAGAAGCCTGAAATACCCAAGATTCAACTCACAGACCACATAAAGCTCATGAAGAATGATGACCAAGTTGGGGGGGGACTACAGTCCCTCTTAGAAGGAGTAACAAAATACTCAAGGGAGCAAATATGGAGACACAGTGCAGGACAGAAACTGAAGGAGGGGCCGTCTGCAGACCAGTCCACCGGGGTATCCATCCCATGTGCAGTCACCAAAGGTAGACGTTGATGTGGATGTCAGGAAGTGCATGCTGACAGGAGCCTGATATAGCTGTCTCCTCAGAGGCCTGCAAGAGTCTGACATATTCAGAGGCAGATGCTCACAGCTAACCATTAAACTGATCATGGGGTTCCCAACAGAGAAGATAGAGTGAAGACTGAAGGAGTTGAGAGGATTCCAGACACCATGAGGAAAGCAACAATCCCAACCAACCAGAGCCCCCAGGGTCTAAACCACCAGCCTGGGAGCGCTTAGGGAGGGACCCATGGCTCCAGCTATATATGCAAGGGAGCTATATATAAGTGGGAGAAGAGATCCTTGATCCCATGAAGGCGGGACGTCGTGGGGGGGGGGATATTCAAGAGTGGGGAAATGAGGTATGGGGGAGGGTGGGTGGGGGTACACCAACATGGAGTCAGGAGGAGGGGGGAAGGGATAGTGAGTTCCTGAGAGGGAGGGGGGGAAATGGGGTAAGGAGAGAACATCTGAAATGTAAATAAAATTTCCAATAAAAAAAAAAAAGAAAAGTAACTTCATGAAACTCACAACTGTGTACAATAAATAGACACCAATAAAATCAATAAATAAAAAGAACAGAGACCTCGGGCGGGGTGTGACTTGGGGGTAGAATGCTTGACTAGCATGCATGAAGCAAAGGACAGGAGAAGTAATTTCAAGAACATGGAGAACTCGCCCAGTGTCAGCTAAGAATGCAGGATAAACACCCACATGCAGAAGGAGCTCAAGAACTGCTGTTTTCATTGGAGTTCGGAGCTGTAAGCTACATTCTAAATACTGTAGGGGATTTGACGAAATGTCCTGAATAGATACATATTACTTTAATAACTGGAAATAAAAATAATTGCTCAGCAACAACAACAAAAAAAAACCTCTGGAACCGATTTTTATTTTTCTCCGTATTAACACTTAGTTACGTATTTTAACCCTCCTCTAACACAGCTCTCACTCTATTTGCATTTTTACCAAGGAGCCAAGGGTCCTTTTATTTTTATTCAAAGCACACTAACGCTTTATATTACTTATTTTTGATGCAGATTTCTTGTCTTAAAGCACTGCTTTTACTCTAGATATTTTCCCAAACGCCCTAGGAACAAAATAATAGATTTTTAAAAGCTGACCCGACAGTTAGCCACTGACATTGCCATAGAAATGCATTCAAAATCATAATATTATCTGAAATAAAATCATTGATTAAAATTAACCTTTTTCTGCAGAATCATCGTGGTTGTGGTAATAGTTTAACAGGAAGTCACACACCAAAACTTGTCAAGCTATGCACACTGAATATAAAAATATGCAGTTTGTGTTATGTCTCAATTGCATCTTAGTAAAGATATGTAAAATGTAATATCAAGAAGGTACGCATACTTAAATATAATTAAAAGGCATGAAAGGTGAGCTGGAGAGACAGCGTAGAAGGCAGGAGAGGACCTGCTCTTTTAGGACCCAAGCTCAGTTTCCAGTCCCCATGATGGAGATCTCACATCCACCAGCTCCAGGGAATCCAACACCCTCCCCTAGCCTCCACAGACACCCACGTGTTTGTGATAAACACACACATATATACGCCACACATACATACATACACACACACACACACACACACACACACACACACACACCACATACTTTTTAGAACCACAAACTCATTAAATAATTAGAAACAATAAATAGTTTTAAAAAGCATTCCTCAGATGCATCACCAATTTTATTTACAAAGGCAGCTGAACAGAAAAGCCCACTAGCTTCTGGAGGAAATTCCTGGTGTACAAACCACGGTTATTTTTCGTTATCGAAAGTAAACAGCCTTTTACTGGCATTTGCTCAGCAACAAGGGTCCTTGTAAAGAAAATCCAGTGCCCTCCTCAAGCAAATAGAGCATTACATAAGGAAAATTAATTTTCAATCGGATCATTTCTGTGTACAGAAAACTACAAAGAGCAAATTTATGGGCGGGTTTAAATGAAAGTTTTCATATGGTTCCACATTAACTTAGAATACATGATAACAAACAAACACAATTACAAATTTATATTAACTATTTCAAATAATGTTTAAGAACTTTAAAAAAAATTGAAATAAAATACCATCTTCCAAAAACCACAAAAGAGTCAAACTAGATCATCATATCATCAGCATGAGAAGTTTGGGTTTGTTTTTTGTTTTTTTTTTTTTAAGTTCTTGAGCTTTGTTTTGTTTTGTTTTGTTTTGTTTTGTTTTCCACTTGTGCTTTTAGGATGCTGAATTCAAAAGGTAAATACTGCACTCCTCTTCCCTCCCCCCTCCCCACATAATTACCTTCTTATAAATAAACAACAAAAATACAGGTCCTACCAACACCCCACTGTTCCTATGTCATCTAATGAGGCAAAGATTATTCTTTTTAAAAAAAAAAAAAAGAGGGAAAAAAAACATACAGCATTTTTTATAGTTCTGCATCAGTGACAACCGCCTCCTCTTCTATCTGCAACAGTGCTTTCGAATGGAGGCTTACATCACATGGCGGTTGGCCGTCCAGCTGATTAGGCAAGGAAAGAAGAGAGAAAAGCACTCAGATTCAGAAACGTGGATGTCAGTCAGCCCAAAGGAGTACGTAACAACCATCACTCAGAGTGGCCCAGTGAGGTAGAAAGAGTTACCTGCCGCTCAGTCTTGGGATAGAGGTAGGCAATCACAGCCTCGGGGGTCTTAGAATTCTTTATTTGTAAAACACAGAGTATAAATGAACGGCTAAATCAGAACACAAAAACAAACCTTCAACTCTCTATTATTGGTACTGAAGGAGAGAAAAGGCATGGGCAATGGTTCAAAAAAATCAATTATATTTGGCTTTGGATTTAAGAAAGAAAAGTGCACACACATACACGCTCCCAAGACCCCATGCCCAGCCTTGCCAGTCTCCCAACTTCAGGGTCAGCATCCCAGGAAGGCCTGGACAGCCAGGAGAGAGGCTACTGACTGATAAGAGAGAGTTGACCGGTTCAAAGAATTTCCAAGCACTCTGCACATAAGGGACCACATAAATACCTCTGAGTTCAAAGCAATAGGTTTGTAGATACCACTTGTAACACCCTTTCACAACAAGGAAGAAAAAATGTTACCAGCATCAAGGTTCAAAACTACATACACAGCCATAGCTGCTGTCTTGCTGAGGCTATAAACAACACACAACAGACTTATGCTACCCTACGCTTTATGATACTCAAACACATGCTTAGAAAGAAACTAGCACTTTTTTTTTTTTTTTTAAATTCAATAACACTGAAACACTAGATAAGCAGAATTAAGGTTCTTCTTTTCGGAATTTTATGTATGGATACACCGTTATATAAGCGTTTTCAAAGTTGATTACATTATAAATCACATTAATGTCTTATCATTAGATATGGAATTAAGCTGATGATGAAGACGAGCCTTAATCAGGAGGCAGACCAGAGTCTGTTCGGAAGACTTGCCTTAACCCTGTATCTTGTTTCCATGAGTCATTAGCACTTCCTCCAGGATCTTTGCAAACCAGAGTCAATGTCCTGATTTCTGGATACAAGACCCTCCAGTTCCCCGACCCTGCAATCCCTCCTACGTGGCTGAAACTCTGTAATGACATAGCCTCTTTGAAGGGGATAGGCTATGTAATATCCTGAACCCGGGATCCTATGGCAGGGACCCTGGGAGGAGGAGGTAGGTGCAGGCTCAGGGAAAGACATAGGAACCCGTGGTCTCCTCAAAAGACAAGAAATTTTCTCTCTGATTTGCTCTCTTACATTTGAATCGGAGATAGCAGTCATTGCAGTACAGTTGGTGGTTTCGGATTCTGACTTCAGCTCCTGAGGAAGAGCCTCCAAGTTCACACCCACAGGAGACACACTGACAGACAAAAGAATGCATACAGTTAGGTAACTCCAGAGAGCCCAGAGCATTCTCAGAAGATGAGAGATGCAGGGGCTGAGGGGCTATGCTGAAGTGGGCAAGAGGATTCTAGGAGCCAGCTCGGAAACGCTTGGGTATACTACAGTAAAGCAAAGGGATGGGGGAGGCCAAAAGGCAATTAGTGGATTTAAATCAAGCCTGCCAGATTAGACACTAAGAATTCAGAAAGCAAATTTTAAGAGTCAAGATGATCATTCTAAATATACTGGAGGTAAATTTAAAAGCAATCTGATGATTGGCTTAAAGAAACTCAGTCTTCATTGCTTCAAGGAACTGAATACTAACATCATACTAAAAACAGGAAAGAAAAACAATCTGGGTTTCTGGTATTCCAGTCTAGAGTGGACCATTCCCAGTGTCCCCACATCACTGGGTAAGCAAGTATTCCATAAGGGGTGCTTTATGTTAAGCCCCATTTGCCTGTCTGTCTGTTTGTCTGTCTGTCTGTCTGCTCTCTCTCTCTCTCTCTCTCTCTCTCTCTCTCTCTCTCTTCTCTCTCTGTGTGTGTGTGTGTGTGTGTGTGTGTGTGTGTGTTGTGTGTGTGTGTGTGTGTTTGCCTGTGCCTGTGCCTGTGTCTTGTGTGTGTTCAAACACTGTTTTGACTCTTTCTGCTCTGCATGGATACAGCACAAATTTATATGCTTAAGCAAGCTGCTAACTTTGGAATTCCAGGGTCAAAAATGAGGAGACTTTCTTCTAGCCCAAGGAAAGTTCAAGAATTAAACCTGATGTGCATTTATAGGCAGACACTGTAAAACAAAGAATTACAGCCTGAACCCCTTCCTATATAGAAAAAAAAAAATTATCAGGAATAGGCAGGCTGTGCAATTATTGTAAAAATATTTACAGTGGTTTTCCTTCCAGACACTATTAAAAGCTATCGTTTGAGACACTGATAACTGCATGTCTCCATGTTACTAATAACACTGGTAAATTAAATTTTAAGTCTACCCGTGGCAGCATGCTAGAGAACACTCTGTGCACTGTAAATTTTATTTATAGAATCCTAGCAAATTAGAGCTACAAAAAAAGCATAGGCCTTCCAGACTGACTTTATAAGAAGATTCCAGGTTTTGAGAACCAAGCAGTAGCAAGCAATTTGCAATGCCAGCGCAGCACAGACCAACAAATAACTGGCACCAAGCTTGTTAGTGGCGGCACATCCACAACACCAGGGGCTCACAGAAGCCATGCGCTCTCCAAGCAAGGCGTGGCGTGGCAGACCGGCGCAAGCTCTCTGACTCACGCTCACCTTAAAACAATGTAAATGATAACAAAGACCCAGGCTCTCGATGATCATGGCAGCTCCTTTGCCCAGAATGTTATTACAGTAGGAGCACACACGCTTCCCACTCACTGACCTAGATGTGGAACAAGAACGGAACGGACGCTTTCACGGGTGCTGTGCAAGGTTGGCATTTAGAGTCACACTTGGCATTGGCAGCTATGATGGTAACTTAAGAAAGGATCTGGATATCTGTCGGAGAGAAACCTTCGGCAGCCAACTAAAGCACGCGTTATATCTTGAATTGGAGGCTCTAGGGTTGCGATTGGTCCATTTGGGACTTAGATGGCATTCCCGTTTGATTACCTATGGACTCACTAGCATCTCGATCTGTTACATCCTCTGGCTAATTCAGTTGGCTGATACACAAAATTCCACTCAGGACATTCCACCCTCCGGGCGATCTGATTCTCTGTGGTTTGCCTCCTCTAAGTTACTTTTTAGCCCTTCTTATTCATTTTTCTGGTTAGAAATCTAAACACCTTCTTGACTCCACCTCTCAGAATGATGTCATCATTGCCCAAGAGCTGCAGATGAGCCAGGCATGGGGGTTCCCACTTCCACATCTGGGGCTGCTTTCCTTGTGCTAAAGGGACAACGCCCTTATCCTCACCCATACTTCTCCACACCTCCAGAAGGAGCACAGTACACAGTCTCACTAAGAAGTGGGGGGGGGGGGGGGGTGCATAGCTATTGAGAGTTGGAGGAGAAGAGAGTAATCTGCTAGACAAAGACCTTTCCTGGGCAGAAAATCCCACTACAACTTGTCCCTAGCCCTCCCCTATCCTATTCTCAACATGGGGCCCCAGTGGGAGAGTCCCCGAAAGGTGGTTCCTGCCCTCCTCACACCTTTCCTTGTAATTCAACTCCCTAACATATTTTGTGGAACTTGGTAACTATAATATTCTTTTGGACTGACAATAAGATATTTTATTATCTGAGTCTATTACTTAACAGCTTAAAAGTATCCACATACAAATGGCTTCCTACCTCTAGTCATTACATTTGTGATGGAAGCCAGACTCCTCTGGGATGACCACAGAGGACCGTGCAGATCTGAAAACAGGACCCACACAGACATCAGGGCTTCGCCCCAGAGCCCAGAGGCAAGTGGCCATGCAAGATGCTACCTAACTTCTCACCTCCCTATACCACATGAACTACAGGAGCCAAGTGATGAGTCAAAGCAATCCAGGACTCCAAACACAAGATCAAATCCAGTTTGCTGAAACTGCCCAGGCTGCACGGCCTTTTCATCATGCTTTTCTTTCACATTCCATTCCAGTGAGTTTCTGTTTGAAAGCCATTAAAAGTCCAACACTTCATAATACTGCTCTCTGTCATAAATATGACAAACATTCACGAGCCACTGTATTGTTTGGCGATGCCACATGATGATCTATCCAGAGAAATCGGGCAGCTGAGACACTGACCAAAAGCACGGGCAACAGAGAGCCTGGCAACGTGCAGACATGTGAAGGTCACCAGTGCCTTTACCAGACATCTGTAAACACCGGGCAGGCAGCAGACAGAGGCAGGAAGAAGCCTTCTCAAGGCTTTGATACGAGACATCGAATTCCATGCACTCGAAAGGACTTGTTTTTCTTCTTTGCTCGACGATGTAGGGAACGTTTTAAAGAAGGAACATCCTTAAAACTAAGGCCAGGGGACCACAAAAGGGCCTTACCTGTTCCGTAGCTGAGAGCCTGACTGTGACATCGAAGGTGACTGGCTGCGAGAAGAGGGAGACCCTGGGGAGGTCTTCACAGAGCCAGCTGGAGGGGCACCGCAGAGGATGGGTTCCTCATGTAGGCGCGGTTTGACGTAGACAACAGCTGCGGTGGGGGCGACTGAAGTCCTGGACCGAGGAAGAGGCGTAGACTCCGGCAGACTGGCTGTGCCAAGGGGACTGCCTCCAAGAACCGGGCCGCTGGGAATCCAGATTGTCCAGAGACTCCCCTCTGGAACACAGGAGGGGGTCACACAGTACCATGAGTCAGAAGTCTCATGGTCTAACAGATGCATCACTGGGGTCAATGTAAGACTCCCTTTATGTATTTTCTAGATTGCAACTAATCTGGTTCCAGTTACATATACCTTTAACAACAAAATTGTTCTGCACCAGAGGTACTGTATGTAACATTTCATATTTCAATAACCTTCTTTGGAGCCGTCCTTAGACAAAAGACCAAGTATCAAAGTGGGGAAAAAAAAAATCCTTCTTAAATAAAAGCTAATACTAGCAGTCACTCATCCCTTAAACAACAGTTTAGACATAAACCTCAGTCTTTTAAAATTCAACCAGAAAATACATTTTAAGCACATAAGTGTTAAGCTAGACATTTTTCATGGAAGTATTTAACTTAATCTTCACAACACTACACAAGGATGTTTTTAATCTCAAAGAAGTTACATTGACCAAACCAGGAGTGTGTGGATGAGGGCCTGGCTTCAAACCAAAGTTCCCTGACCCCGGCGCAACCCAGGCCTGCCTCCCTGACACTCCCATTCGCCACCCCAGGTCCTATGTGTCAGCAACTGTTCAGTACCTACATTACAGGAAACCGACACCCTGAATACAGGATTTAGCTCCTCTACAAAAGCTAGCTCTGAACTGTGTGTGCATGGCTTTCTAGATGTTGATTTTGCTGGTGTGTTTAAATCTTTCTTCCTGCTAAAAGCTTAAACAATAGTTGTTTTGGGTTCCTTTTGTGTTTTGTTTTTTTGTTTTGTTTTAGCTAATGTAACATTACAATATAAACTCCACAGGGAATGGATTAAGAAATATGTAAGGGTCTTCTGCAAGTGAGCGAGGGTTTCCTTCTTCTCTTACTTTCTACATCTGCCCTAATCCTCCAAAGCGACGACCCTTAATTGTGAGTCCTTACAGATTTTCCTCAGATATGGAAGGAAATAATTACACACACATGTGAATTTGTATATGTACATTAATACAGGCTTATATAGAGATGTACTATGTAACATTCCTCAAAAGTGAAAACAATATAGATTTTATTCTTTTACAACAGTATTCAACACCTAATATTAGATATAATATATTTTTTATAAATTTTAATAATAATAAGATCTCGAATCGTGTTCTTGCCTCGTCATGTGATAGCCTGTAAGCCAATGGTTCCCACAGAACCATGCACTTTTGTATCTGCTCTCCTGTCTAGTCCCCATCTGCTGCTCTGGGGAAACCTGTGGCTACTTTAAAGTGTAGGGCATCAGCAAACATGGAGAACATTCATGGAGAGTGATAAGCATTTTCATGTCTAGAACTGTCTTCTGAAAGATTCCTCTTTGAATATTAGTACTACACCAGAGGTAGCTCCAGCAGCTGTGTGGAAGGCCATTACAGTCCAAGAGCTCTGGCTGAGCCCCGTGAGGGATCTCTTCAGGAAGACTCACCAAAAGCACAGTCCATTGCTAAGACAACAGAGCTCATGGACATGACACGCTCAGACTCATTACAGAAACAATGAATTCATGACGGAGACCTGGGCTCAGGGGTTGCCAAACCATTTCTATTTCTTTCATTTAAAAGAAAAACAAAATGCCAACTCCAGATCCACGGCTGCTCAAGTACCAAAGCCAACACCAAGCAAAGAACAGACCGGGTAACCCTCACACATGGGAGAGGATTATTATTATTTTAAATTTAGTTGCTTGTTTAAATGAAGAAAAAAACACACATGTACTCCATCCCTAAAGCACAAGCGCTACTGGACTCCTTATCTCCTTACCTCTTGAGGTGGTGATCTCACAGTGCAACATGCATGCACTTTTAATATTTGTACAGTATTCTAACTGCTGTCCTGCTATTCACTTAACTCGGTGCATCTTTAAGAATGCTACTGCATGTTGTGGGTGGGGTGGTTTGAATTTTCTGGTTTGTTTTTTTTCACCATTGCCAATAGTGCGTGTCCTGGTCTTTATCTTTGTATGCTTATTTAACAAAATCTAGAAGTAGAGCCCTGGGAAGGAAATGTATACTTTCGTATAATTTACCATGAAAAAAAAATGATTGAAACCATTGGAAAAGAGAATTCTTATTTATTATGCATTTCCAGTACTAGATTTAATCAATGTCTTAGTGTTGCACAAACTTCAGAAGCAAGAGGACATACTGTCATTTGTCAGTGGCGTTGAGTTTTATATATTTACTGATTTTGTTTCTGTTTTCAATGAACTACTACTCACAGTACTTGTGTAGATTAGCTGCAGACACAGACAGAGGAAGTTACTAGGAGTGCCTTGTGGGTTTTAAGTCAGTTATTTGTATATTGAAACAATTAGTTCTGTATCTGAAACATGTTACAAATGAGTCTCCATAGCTTAGCTGATAGAACATCAAACAGAGTAACTGCAGTATTGTTTGCCAGGACAGGCCTCTCAAAATCCACTCACTCCAGTTCATATCTACATAGTTACCATCTAAAAGGTTACAAAATTAGGTTTTCACACTTTCTGTAAACCCAATTATCATGATTCCAACCTATCCATTAATCTCATTATGAATATAAGTAGGTTTCATTCTCTTCAAGCTTAGCATGCAAGAGTCAAATGCGTACTTAATTATCTGAATCCCATTTCAAAACACAACATTCAGATTTAGAACCTCTTTATGATGAGATCTTATCCAGCTGGCTTCCCTGCCTCAACCAGTTTCTTCACAGAGAAAAACAGAGTAACTGTGCCTACTTCAAAACATTGTTGTCAGTTTAAATGAGATGGTTCAGATACAACAACTCACTGTGACAAAATAGCACTCAATGATCTCTCTCTTCTCTCTCTCTCTCAGAGTGGGACGCTACAAAATGAACGCTTGGCCTCACAGCAGAAGTGATAGGAAACTGTCTCTTACCTCCTCATGATCCCAGGCAGGCAGATGGGATCCTTGTTTATGCTGGCGCTGCGCTGTCGGATCCAGCTATTGTCATTGTGGAGAGATGTTCTCTTCCTCATTTCCTGAAGGATTTGCTGTCTCTCCAACTCTGCTTCTGAGGGGGCTTGATCCTTCTTAGAACTTCTTTGTGAAAAGCTAGTGGTCCCAATTCTCTCTGAATATTTGCTGCTTCCTAAATGAAAAATATACCAAAGGCTTCGGTATAAGTACACAAGAAATGAGGTATAAGTACACAAAAAATGACAGCAGATCAGCCTCCAAAGACAGTGCAACTTCAAACCCAATACTATTCACACGTGCTGACACTTTCCATCTCCAGGGAGATGTCTGCAGGAGAACAGACAGCAACTGGTGGAAATTCCAGTACATCCATTGGAGTGTATACAAGAAAACTATCAAGGCTGCCTGCAAGAGCAAAAAAAAACCAAAGCAACAACAACAAAAAAATCCTACAGACCCCAGAAACACTCAGCTACAAAATGTTCATCTAGTTCCTCCTCCTTTCAATCAAGCACGCTCATTGCTATGAAGAGTCTGCAGGGAAACAGAATTTTCCTATGTATTCTCTCTGCCCTATCCCCAAGTGTGGCGAGAAACAAGACAAATGCACACATCTCTAGTTGGCATGGGGATAAGCGGTCATGACTGTACTGTGGGATTTTTCAGTCACTGACATGGCCCTCAGAAGATAAAAAACATCGTCCACAATATTATCAAATTTGTTTGTGCTCTAAGAAATTTACACAACTGTAATATAACTACTAAGTTTATTAGTGATAATTATGTCAGCTTTCATCCCCAGGGTTTGTTGATTAATTTCTTATTTATGTAAAACCTTTACAGCCTGGAGGTATCGTCCTTCCTTTAGTCGGGATAAGAAAATTTTAACTAAGGATGCTCTTTCGTCTCTAAATCACTGTTATATCACATTTTAGAATATTTAGCTTATCTAGGTACTTCTTCCAAGTAAGCAATGAACAGGCCACAAAAAAAAATTTTATACACACCCACACATAGTGTATTAACAGCATCAATGTATTCATGCTCAAATTAAACCTTTTCATTTAAATAAAACAGTTTTCATTTGGTTAATAGCATAACCAAGTCATCTCATCAAATATGTAACAATTTCTAATGTTTGCTAATTCAAAAACTTGGGCTAGTAAAGGAAAGAAAATACATACTAACTACTGTTCAGGTGAGATACAAAACCAGAAGAATGAGCAGCTATTTCAGAGGGTCACAGGCGCTGCACTGTCAACCAGGTTCTCACGACAGAGTATAAACACCACAGGCCTAAAGTATGTCACACAGGACAAGTGCACTTAATCTGTAATTTTAGCAATAGCTAGGGCCTAGTTCAAGGGCGAAGAACTGGGAAATGTAAATAGGAAAAGACCCGAAGACCAGGGGCTCACATCAGAAGTATCTGCTGAGTAACGGAGATACTGAACCTAAAAGAGGGGATGATAATTTAGAGCTCTGTTTCCTAAAGGGAACGTTGTTCCAAAATGCTGGCAAGTTAAATAGGGCCCAGACCATTGAAGAGCCTACTTATTTAGCTACTTATTTAGCGAGAATACTGCCACCTAGCCAGTGGCAACTAACTCTATGAGCTTTGATCAGACATACAAGCCAGCTGCCATCAGACCACTGGCCAACAAGCAATACAAAATGCTTCTTTTATAAAAATTCCTCCTCAGGAATTTAAAGATAACACATGAGATACAGATTCTTACTTCTTCATTTTAAAAGCAGAAATAGCTAACATTAGACACTTGCATTGCCTTAGCTGTAGGTCAGTGACAGGCTGAACCGGAAGCTTGACTGTCTGCCTCAAGCCCCACCTAAACCTTTCTTCAGGTACAAAACCTAACCAATAATTTGCTTATCATTCCCTTATGCAAATACCTGTGCAAATGATGCTTATTGCTTAGGGCTTTTTCCTTAGTATGTAATTCCAGTCAAGTAAGGTCAATCAGAATCATATTTTATATCATACTCCAAGTCTCAAATGATTTTTGTGAAATGAAAAAAAAAATCCCTATCACTTTGAATTTTCAGACCTTTTGCCATTTACATGTATGATTTCAAATTTATATATAATTGTTGTGTCTTCTACACTATTTTTTGTCCTCATTCTTTAGATGTAAGATAAAGTCTATTATGCAAAGCCGTGTCAACGTTTTTCTTTGCAAAGTCCCCATACATTTCCTTAATTATTCAAATGCCCAATACAGAACTCTTTCCATTATAAAGAAAGCCATAATAGGCTAGAGAGATGGCTCAGTGGTTAAGAGCACTGGCTGCCCTTCCAGAGGAGCTGGGTTCAATTCCCAGCACCTACATGGTAGTTTACAACTGTCTGTAAGTCCAGATCCATGCACAAACATACATGCAGGCAAGACATCAACCACATAAAACAAATTAAAAAAAAAAATCAAAAATTAAGAAAGCCAAAATAAACAGAAGATAGTTATTTTATTACAAATACTCAAAAAAGCATGTTAACTATCTAATATTGATGTATCTAAACTGCCCTGCACTTTAAAATACCAACCATAGTACATGACCAGACAAATAAGTAATTGTGTTTTTTTTAAAAAAAAAAAGTTTGAATGCAAAAATCCCACTTACCATTTTTCTCTACGAGGGGATCATTTAGTTCGGTAGTAGATTTGATTTACTCCTAAAACAGAATATATTAAATATGTCTTATTAAAAATATTTTTATTCTCATTCAAAAAGATGGTTTGGGTTTGGTTTGCTGTTTCCTAGCTTGTTTGTTTGAGACAGGGTTTCACTGTGTAGACCTGGAACTGGCTTTGTAATCCAGGTTGGTCTCAAACTCAGAGATGCTCCTGGTCTGCCTCCCGAGTGCTGGAATTAAAGGGTGCGTCCCTTTCCACTTTCTCCCCATCCTTGCATGTCTCTCCTTCCTAGCAGCTCTGCCTGTGCTGGTCGACAGTAAACATGCCTGCTTTCCTTATATCTAGCAACGAAAGCAAGCATCTGGTAGGAAGCATTTCAGCTCGGTAAACAGAGGTGAGTGACCCTACAGACTGGATATTTACACATGGGCTACTCAAAAGTCCTTAGTGATTTCAAAGCTGCAAACTTTTTTTTAATTACTTGAAAATATTAAACCTTAATGCTTTAGGAGAACGTTAAACACATGCCCCTTTTCGAATAGCTGAAATCCTATTTTCCTGCCTAAACCTGACCACTGGGTTCCCACATACTGTCTAAAAAGAGGTCACAATTCTCATCGGAAGCCCTAAAAACGTAATCATTATTTTGGTAAGTTTGAGCCACTCTTCATGACCTCTTAAAAGCAAACGGTCTCCTGGATAAGGTAGAACTATATATTTGTAGTCCCAACAGTTGGGAAAACTGAGGAAGGAAGAAGGCTAGCCAGGGCTACACAGTGAGCTCCAGGCAAGCCTGGGGTACCTAAGACCTATCTCAAACTTAAAACATTGTTCTGAGTGACCAAAAAAGAAGAATTTTTTTGTTGGTGTCTACTCTTCTTTAAAGTGACTGTTCCCACAGGTAGGAGAGTAATACAGCTTTTCCTCTGTGGGATTTTTTTTTTTTTTTTGGTTTAATTTGGTTTTGGTTTGTTGTTGTTGTTTTTGAATTTTGAGATAAGGTTTTGCTCTGTAGCCTAGGGTAACCTCGGCTTATTATGTTACTCAGGTTAGCCTTGAGCTCACGTCAATTCTTTTATCCCACTTCCTAAATTCTGAGATTACAAACATACATCACCTGCATATGACTCCAGCTTGAAACAGCCTTGCCTGTAGTTTGAACAATAACTTAGATCTCTGGTGTCTTAAAGACTGTCTTCATTTCTATTTCTTCTCTGCCCATCCACCATACATTAGGATTTCACTGGCTTATCGGATGTTGAAGACTGTCACTCTCATTTCCCCAGATACTTCAACCAACTCCCCAAAGATGAGCTAGCTCCCTGGGAACTAACAGCAGAGGTGTGACCAAGACCCAATGACCAGAACTTCATGAATGTGCTCAACACAGAATGCTGACCCACAAAATCACAAGCTAAATTTTAAAGGGATTGTTATACAGCAAAAACAAATACAAAGAACAATCTGCTAGTTTCCCTTGTATTCCACAAGCCCACAGAGGGCTATAGTAGCTCTACAAGTCATCTAGGTAAACTGAGGAACATGCCTCTGAAGCCAACTAGGATGACCAAGTAAAAGGAAATAGTCCACACACCTGTCGATTGGAAGCAACCCTGAAGAGTCCTCTTCTCTCTTTGGTAGATCATAGGAATCAATAGGCCTAAAAAGTAAGGATTTTTTTTTTAATTAAAATATTGAAATTTAAGACATTCCCTGACTTTAGGAATATCAAAATAGTATTCTGGTCTCTTCAGGTAAGGTCTCTATGGCTTAAAAGCTAGACATGCATTTCAATCAGTTGCTACAGAAAATGGACCTATAGGTGTTTGCTAATTACATGTCCACTCACCCATTCACTGTTTAAGTATACACTGGGGTGGGTGGGAGCAACATGTTCTGGTAATAATCTAGGGCTACAGAAATGCATTTCAAGAGTTGCTGCTTTGTAATACATCTGCTCGGGATAGGCAGGCCAAGAGGAAAATAATCCAGGCTAGTGAAGTAGAGAAAGAAAAATGGTGGGAAGACAGAATCAGGTATTCTGGAAGGTTAAGCTGGTGATGTCAGGGAGTTTACATCAAATATGTGGGCCACACATATGTGAGGGAAGTTGTTTTCAGAGGTAATAGAACATACTGAAATCCAAAGCAGAGGGCTATAATTTTCACAGAAAGCAAGTAAACAGGGGAGACAGTAAATCAGGGAAGAGCCAAAAGGTTAAGGCCTTAAAGAAACCAAGACAGAGCTGGCATGAGCTTCCCAGCTTCGGCAAGGAGTTTTGATGTCAGGAAGCCTTGCAAGAGCTGAAAGAATTGAAGGGACACAATGGTGTTTGTGGTTCAAAGGCTCCGTTGAACTGTTTGATTCACTTGTACAAAGCAAAGATGGCAGAGGAGGGAAGACATACAGGGTAGACAAAACAAAGCCACAGCTACTGAAACTCCTTGGTTTGGGGACAACTCTTTCAGCTATGGAAACAAACCTCCGGTACTGATATATTTTGACAGAAGTTTCTCGTTCCCTCTCTGCCTGGAGCTTCTGTGCTTCAGCTCGTCTTTGAACCTCAGCTTCAGCCTGAGCCTGGGCCTGGGCCTCTGCCCGAGCCTTGGCTTCTGCCTCTGCCTGGGCCTGGGCCTCTGCCCGAGCCTTGGCTTGCCTCTGCCTGGGCCTGGCCTGGCCTCTGCCCGAGCCTTGGCTTCTGCCTGGGCCTGGGCCTGGGCCTCGGCCTCCCGCTGCTTCCGGAGCTCCTCTTCCTGAGCCTCTTGCTCCTTCCGTTTCTTCTCCTGCTCAAGCATGAGCTGTTCCTGCAGCTTCTGACTTTGGTCCTCAAACACAGCATGATCTTCCAGCTGTCCCCTGCCCTCCTCTCCCGCTCGGGTGCCTTCCCTGTCCAAGGACTTGGACCCTTCACTCCAGGTGGGTTCCCAGGTGGCAGCCACAGGCTCCCGGGAGGTCAGAGAAATGCTGTTGGAATTCAGGACCATCAGCTCCTAGGCAGCCAGTAAAAGAAAGAAAACACATTACACAGATTAAGCTGTAAATGAGATTAATGGCAAGCAGCCAAAAAGATAGTTACAGCACTTAAAACAGAAAGTGTCACGTGACTAACTGAGGTCCAAGTTGGAGCAGAAAGACCACACCAAAATTCTAAGGAATAATTACTTGATGCTACATTAGAAAAACTAGGAGAAAAGATAAAATATGAAGGCGAATTTCTAACATATACTAGAATTCAATGTATTTCCAAAGAGCTACAGAGGTGAGAGTGCGTCTAGGAAAACAGGGTGTGACGTTCTTCCCCAGGTTCTCCAACAAGGAACAGAGAAGGATGGGAACAAGGCATGCGTCATGCTACCTCATCCAGGTACTTGGAGTTCTCTCTCTCGGCCTCCTGTTGAGCTCTCTGCCACTCTTCCCTCAGCTTCTCCTGCTCACGTTGGTATTTTTCCTAGGAGGAAATATGGCCTAATGATTAATCAAGGCTGACTTCTCAAGGGAAGCAGAGTATTTTCCATTAACAACTTAGCTGTCTCTAAACCTCTATGTCAGTTTTTCATGTGACCAAACATAGTTTAATCCTGGAAGAGAGAGAAAAAAAAAAAAAAGTCTTGCATTAAGCTAAAATACAGGTGTCAGGCACATGGAATGAGCTATGCCCAAGCTTTACTGCTGAGGTAGCTCATCAAGACCTCCAGTTAAGATAGGGGAAGCTGACTGATAGCAAACCAGATCTCATCTACTGCTAACAGGGACAAGAGCTCACAGTCTGGGCCGCTCACACCCGTAAGGGTTAATGCTTGATAGTTTTTAAAATCATCAAAATGGTAATGCAAGGGTTAGTGCAAAATATGCACACAATATACAACAGTGTTTGCTGGTGGTGAGGACGATGGCTTGGTCCTGCTTTTGTCAAGCTTGCTTCTCAAGACTGGGTGGCACTGGCCAGAAGAGCAGCCAGAAGGACACAATGAAAGCGGAGCTTTGGATGCCCGCAGGCTGTGTGGTGCTACCTGCAGTAGGCGATCTTGCTCTTCTGCCACCGCTCCTGCCGCCGTCTCTCCTCCTCTTGATCCCAAGCCCAGCGACTTGGGGCACTGAGAGTTGGAACCGGAAGCTAACCGGTTTGTAGCACAAGAGAAAGCGAACACAGAACAACATAACATCACTAAGTCATCTACTAAAATACGTCCACTCTCAGCAAACATCCATCTCAGGATGGTTTAAACCACAATGGCGCAGATGTGGTTTCACACATCAACGTCAATCTTCCCAGCTTAGAACATGACAATCTGATCAACATTGCCGCTCTTAACACAATGCCAGAAATACTACTGTGTAGTTACGCAGTCCCACCCAACTTCCCTTACATATTACCAACTGCAAAAGTCTGATACTCACATCAGGAGTCACAGAATCAGAGCTTCCTGCATTGCAGCACCCGGGCAAGGAAGGAAGGAAAGCACAACGTGAGTTTCCATTTCTATTAAGTAATTCTTTTCACAGCGTTAGATCACTAGCTGTCCCTGCCAGCATACGGAGTGACACCAGCCCTCTGTGTAATGTAGCTACCTTTCCCTTCACTCCCTTCAGTACTCGTCATCCAAATTCAAAATTAATAGGAAACCACTGGTGCCTCAGACTCTAGGAACGGCGCGACTCTGTGAGTCTTTCAGAAAAGGCTTCAATGATACTAAACTGAACAGAGTCTGAGAGTTTGGCTCAACAGGGGGAAGGACACAAACCCAATTATTGCAAATAGTCACCAAAAGTATGACAGGAATCATTCTCTTTTCCATGTTTTTCAATTATGAGCACCTTTCTAATTGATATGATGGTGAAAAACAACTTCAAGACAGCTTTACCGCTTCTATTATTTGGAATACAAGTATTCAAGCTTGATGTGTCATAGCGGGCACTGTACTATTGTATTCCGTTGTTGCTTTCTGAGACATGAAACCCATGCTGACCTCAAGCTCACTGATGTAGCAAACGCTGACTGGGAACTTTTGAGTCTGTTGCCTTCATCTTCCATGTGCTGGGATTATGTGTGGAATCCCCTGCCTGACTATTTTTTTTTAATTACTATTTTAGACATTATTTAATCCAGGCTGGCCTTCAGCTTTTAATTTTCCTGGCTAGTCTTGGCATTCAAGCTGTGTATGACTACACTAGGATAGCCTATTCCTTCTTTCATCGGGGAGCTTGTATAAAAATGTGTCAACACATTGTACAATTACAGAAAAGTGAAATTCTAGAAATTATACTATTATACAGCATTTAGAAAATTTTCTGAAATTTCGGCTGTCACAGAAATTATTCACTTATATAACTATTTTTTTTTTAAGTTGCCTTAAGACTTAGGAAAATGTTCATCCTTAAAATAGCTCATTGAAGAAAAGTGAAAGAAAACTAGAAGAACAAGAAATTGTTTTGTCTTATCCAGCTTGAATTAGGTGTGTATTAACACTTCAACTGCATAGCCACAGAAAAACAATAAGTTTAGGAAAAAAAAAAAAAACTATAAGTCAAAAGCAGCACGGACAGCTGATAAACTCTATTTATGGTCTGAGAGGAAACTTAATCTACTTTAAGAAGAATATTAGGTAATAAACACAACAGACACAAACCCAGTAGGTACCATAACGCAATTTTTGAATTGTTTCATTAACCTTTAATGAAGTAGTAACATTTCAGATAGCAACAGGAAATCTCCTGTGATGTTGCAACTAAAATGTTAGATGTTACTTTAAGTTCTTTGTAGCAAAACAGAGTTGGAACCACATTCAGGAGACAGAGGGTTAGATAGATGTGAGGATGAAGAAAAGCCGCATGCATCACACCTCACGAGGCCGCCCATGTAGCTACACCAACATAGATGATTTCTCAATGCTCCTTTCATTTAAATTTCCTTTGACGTCAACAGAGTCATAATTATCAGTCCTCTAACACTATCATTCCAAAAGCAACAAGTCATTTTGTTCTTCAAAACAACGTTGTTTCCCATAACCCAACCAGGTTTGTTTGTTTTGGTCTTGTTTGTTTTGGGAAGTCTACCAAACATATGTTGGTGTAATCTAACGAAAACGCTGTGCAAGTGACAGGAAGCAGGAAGCTGAAAACGAAATGCCTCACGTCTTACTGTTACCCAGTGGAACAACACGTGTGTGTAACAGCAGCTCAGTGCTTGGGTTGTTTTGCTTTGTTTTTTCACAAGGTTAAAAGAGAGAGGGAGAGAGAGACCTGGAAAGCTAGACAAAGGACACGCAAAGCCCATTACCACAGAGGTAGACCCATGAGCTGTAAGAAAAGCCTGGCGATCCTGGGGAAAAGAAGGGAAATGGGTTATGTTGTTTGGTCACAAGAACAGCAAGATGGAAGGAGATTGGTGCCTGGAAGCACAGACTACAGAAGGCTGAATGTGAGATGAGATCATGAGAGCCCAGGAATAGTTTAACTTGGCGGTTTACCTTGTTCAAAAAATTGTGATCGCCTTTTTAAATTTTTCAAAGAAATGGATTCTGATGCTAGTTGGAAAATAAGAAAATAAATACCATGTCATTCATTTTTTTTTTTTTAACTTCTTACCACCGGTAAATTAAATGACACTTGCTATACCTTTCTAATCTTTAGCAATATTATTTTTTAAATAACAAAATTGGTAGCCCTGAAGATAAGAGATTATTTCAAGGCTGACGCACACATTTGAGTAGTCTACACTACATTCCAATTAGTAAAAGGAACAAACACTTTTATTAATTATTTTTAGTAGGTAGCATTGCACTTTCACACCAAGGAGAGGCATACAGTTATCTTAAAGCACAAGATTTCCAAGAAATGGAAACTAACAGTTTTTGTTTAGGCTAATCAACCTAAAATTATCTCTATCAAGCATTTTCACACATGATAAAGGAAAATTTAAAAGCATCTAGAGTAGAAGTCAACAAAACATAAAGAACAATCAAATGAAAATAAATGCTAAAATTAAGGTATGTCTGATTAAAATATTTCGTGGTATTTAAGAACTTATGTGACTTTAAGTAACTTTAAGTTACTTTAATTCCTGTTAAACAGAAAGAAAAAGAAAATATAATCTGACTTCTCCCACAGATCCGTCCCCAAGACTATGGGACAAACTGGAAAGGTAGGCATACCACCTGATGATTATTGATTTTTTAATTAAACAACTCCCAAGTAGCATGGGTTCCACGGTCACCATGTAGGTGTGTATCATTGGCTCTATTATTCAGGCCACTGGCAGAACAGAACTTGGGTTCTCTAGATTTTAGTTCATTAAGGGACATAAGCAATTCTTATTTTAAAACTATGCAGATAAAGGAAAAAACAGTCCCAGCTTCTAATTATTAGAAATGAAGGATAGAAATAATATTCACTGAGAAAAGGCAGATCAATAAACTTTGATCAGCTTTGTTCAGCATATCTACGAACTGCCCGAGTATGTGTAAAATCATCAAAACAAACACAGCCCCACTACAAGAGGCCCAGCCTCATGGTGTAAGACCAGTAGCTTCTTCTGCCTCTTTTCTGCCTGTATGGACCTGGAAGTTCTTTCTGGTGTGTCTAAGGAATAACATGCAGCATTCGGTAGCTAAAGTATTTCTGATGGTCAAAGCCGAGAGTGAGAACTCTAACACCTCCCTGGACACTCTGCTGTCTTTTTCAAACAAGGTGACTTCCCTCCACTGTTGCTGCACTGGTGAATCTCCTCCAGGATCAGCTCCCTGCACTTTTGTCCTTAGAACAATGAGGTGGGGGAGGGCAGCCCCATCGGTTTGTGTTTAAGGAAGACCTTCTGCAAACACTATGGCCCTGGGAAAACCTGTTCTCATTTGGCTTAGGTATCCAGATACCCAGAGCTCCAAGTGAGCAGGCTGATGAACTTGTTTGGAGCTCCTTAAGCACTGCATGCTGGAAACCGACTCCCTCTGAAATGGCTGCAATTGCATCTACATACTAATCTTGATTGTAACTTGCTGTGCACCCAGTTTTCCTTCACTTACAGATATTAATTTTTATGGCAGATCTTGAGCTTACAACTTACCATGTGGAACCAACAGAAACAATCTAAGAATGATCTTTACCTTTTGAGTCAAAGGTGTTGCTTTCCTCATGAATTCCATTGATTTCTTTGGTTCAGTATACTGGACAGGGTTAAAAAAATACTAATTAATATTCTGTCCGATTGGACTTTGGAATTAAATAATACATTTCTCATTAGAGAAAAGTGTCTTTAAACAAGATTGGTTTTTCAGAGTATTGATTAATTCCTCATAGCTTATGTGTAGTACAATCTTAATGTTTTCATTGCTCTCCAGTACTTGGGAAAGGATTAATGACTATCTTAGGCAAAGGTGACATAAGTGTAATCAGTCATTAATATTCTAATAGTCATGATAGATAAAATAGTCATTCATTCATTTGGTTTCTATTCATGAATAGTAAAACAGTCGTTTATGATTCTTTAACATTTAAATCCTTCAAAACTGTACTAATACTTCCTTATATTAAATTTTATGCAGGTCAAAGTTTAAATTATCAACAGAAAATGAGAAATAGAAACTTTTTTTTTCAAAAAACTGTATGAAAAAATACTGCTATTTTAACATTTTGAGATTTCTTTGCATTGTACTTTTTGAATCAATTCACGAAACTGATGATGTCTCAATCACACAAGCGTTCCAACCCACTGGATTCACCACGTAAGATTAACCTTTGTGAGACTCCGTAGTGTGCACTTTGCCAGGAGACTAGAGAGCACACAGATAATTTATACCATGCAATCTTCCACATTTACTCTTCCTCATTCACACAATCTGAGAAAGGCTCGTGATGATAACATTGGTGAGAGATCACCCGTAGAACAGCATTATGGGATGTCATTACCATTACATAACTCAATAATGATAGGCTGCTAATAAAAACATAGTTTCAAAGCTACACTTAGTCTACATATTCAGTATACCCTAACTCTATTTTATATAGTATCAAAGCTATTTCACAAACCCTTGCTTCCCCAATACAGCCTCTAGTGTTACTCTGTTCTACTTACAGGACTCTGAAGGCTTTCAGAGAAATCAGTTGTTACTGACAGACTCGAAGACTTGTCTGTGTTGTAAATTCTGATGTTGTATCGATCCACTTTGTTTCAGGGAACCTATAATTTTGGTAGCCACACTGGTAAGATTGAGGGTTTTATGCCGTATAAATGGCAGGGAAGGCTGGTCTTTGCCCCAGTCTGATTGGCACATGAAGATCAAGTAATGAATACACATAGACGGTAAAGTGGAAAGAATACAGTTACTGAATGCACAGATATAAAATGTACACAGATGTACAGTCAGACAGACAGATGAATCAAGTCACATGTAAATGACATGGAGACTTTAGGGCTTTAATCAGCAGACCACCTTCCAAGACCAAAGGTTAAAAATCACGGTAGTTAGTAACAAGAAAACTAGCAAATGTGCTGGTTCTTTTCTTAAATTGGGACTACATGTTATATGCCAACACCAAAAACTGGCAGGTCTGAAGAGGCTCAATGTCCCTCCCACCTAAACCATCACCCATGACAAAGAAACACAATGGTGTAAAAAGCAGATTAAAATGCTATGAGAATACGTAGGAACATGTCCTCCTGGGAGTTTGAGAACAGCAGTATACTTAAATACTACAGAGAACAGTAAATTGGAGGCCAATCTTTTTGGCTGTTCTTATTTTTTGAGATAGGCTGTCCTGGAACTCAACTCTATAGACCAGGCTGCCATCAGACTCAGAGATTCACCTACCTCTGCCTGCCCAGTGCTAGGATTAAAGATGTGCACCACCACTGCCCACCCCACGGTCCATTTTTAATGCTCAGCTTGTGATCCTGAAGATCCCATGAAGATCAAGTAACAAATACACATAGATGCTAAAGTAGAAAGAATAAAGTTGTGGACTCCCAGGTAAAGATACGTCTGCTTTTGACATGATCATCCAGCCAGGTAAGTTACAGAAAACTGTCAAATGGTGCCAATTCAGCAGATGGCTAGTGAAGCATTTCAGAAAGCATATTCAGAGGCCTGTTCGTGATTTGTCCAACAACGATGACAAAACAACTGTAAGCACAAAGCTATGTAAAACTGGGGATGGGGAGAGGATTAATGAAGCCAACTGTTAGAACCATCTGCCCATGTTGGGTTTCCCTATTTAGAAAGCCAGACAGTGGGAAGCGAACTCACCGGACTTTCCATAGCGCCGGACGTCCATCACTAAGTTTCCAGTTTCTTGGGCATTTGCCATAACTTCCTCCCACTTTTTTGTATCCTTATATGAAAAAACTTGGTGTTATTGATGGCGAGAATTTCATCATCTACTGCAGCTGAGAAAATTTGCTGGGCCACTAAACAACATAAAGAGAACAGTTGATAAAGAGAAACCCACACAGTCTGCAATCTGTTGTTGCTTTAAATTAAAGAGATTTTCTTCATCTCAGCGAGTTCTATTCATTTCCAGTAGAGAAGCAACACTGACATTTTTATATCAAAATATATCATATATCAGATATAGCTAATATTTGAATCCCTACACCACATGAAGTATCAAGGACATTATTTATTTCATAGTCTT